>JANJGN010000960.1:0-229168 GCA_026770705.1 Isurus oxyrinchus | reverse complement strand
TGCTGCATTCCCTCAGTACTGACCCTCTGACAGTAGAGCACTCCCTCAGTACTGAACCTCCAACACTGGAGCACTCCCTCAGTACTGACACTCCGACAGTGCAGCACTCGCTTAGTACTGAACCTCTGACAGTGTGGCAGTCCCTCAGTACTGACCCTCTGACTGTGCAGCACTCCCTCAGCACTGACCATCTGACAGTGCAGCTCTCCCTTAGTACTGAAACTCCGACAGTGCAGCACTCCCTCAGTACTGACCCTCTGACAGTAGAGCACTCCCTCAGTACTGAACCTCCAACACTGGAGCATTCCCGCAGTACTGACGCTGTGACAGTGCAGCACTCCCTCAGTACAGGCCCACTGACCATGCAGCACTCCAGCAATACTGAGCCTCTAACAGTGCAGAGCTCCCCTCAGCACTGACCCTCTGAAAGTGCAGCACTCCCTCATTACAGACCCTCTGGCAGTGCATCATACACTCAATGCTGACCCTCTGAGAGTGCAGCACTCTCTCAGTACAGACCGTCCCACACTACAGCACTCCTTCAGCACTGACCCTCTTACAGGGCTGCATTACATCAGTACTTACCCTCCGACAGTGCAGCACCCCCTCAGCAATGACCCCCAGCACTGACCCTCCGGCAGTGCAGCACTCCCTCAGTACTGACCCTCTGAGTATGCAGCACTCCAGCAAAACTGACCTTCTGACAATGCAGAGCTCCCCCCAGCACTCGTCCTCTGACAGTGCAGCACTCCCTTCGCAATGACACTCTGAGAATGCAGCCCCTGACAGTAGAGCACTGTCTCAGTACTGACTTTCTGTCAGTGTTGCAATCTCTGAGTACTGACCCTCTGACAGTAGAGTACTCGCTCAGTACTGACCCTCTGACAGTATAGCAAACCCTGAGTACTGACAATCCGACACTGGAACATTTCCTTATTACTGAACGTCCGACAGTGCAGTAGTCCCTCAGTACTAACCCTCTGACAGTGCAGCACTCCCTTCGCAATGACACTCTGAGAGTGCAGCCCCTGACAGTAGTGCACTGTCTCTGTACTGACTTTCTGTCAGTGCTGCAATCTCTGAGTACTGACCCTCTGACAGTAGAGCACTCCCTCAGTACTGAACCTCCAACACTGCAGCACTCCCTCAGTACTGACACTCTGACAGTGCAGCACTCCCTCATTACTGACCCTCTCACAGTGCAGCAATCCTTCACTACTGACCCTCTGACTATGCAGTACTCCAGCATTACTGACCATTTTGCAGAGCAGAGCTCCCCTCAGCACTGAGCCTCTGACAGTGCAGCACTCCCTTAGGACTGACACGCTGACAGTGCAGCATTCCCTCATCATTGACTGTTAGTGCAGCAATCTGTCAGTAATGACCCTCTGACAGTGCAGCACTCTCTCATTACTGACCCTCAGTGCAGCAATCCTTCACTACTGACCCTCCGACAGTACAGCAGTCCCTCAGTACTGACCCTCTGACAGTGCAGCACTCCCTCAGCACTGACCCTCCAACAATGCAACACTCCCTCAGTACAGACCCTCCCACACTACAGCACGCTCCCAGTACTGACTCTCTGACAGTGCAGCACTCCCTCATTACTGACCCTCTCACAGTGCAGCAATCCTTCACTACTGACC
Organism: Isurus oxyrinchus; assembly: GCA_026770705.1. Taxonomy (NCBI): domain Eukaryota; kingdom Metazoa; phylum Chordata; class Chondrichthyes; order Lamniformes; family Lamnidae; genus Isurus; species Isurus oxyrinchus. The sequence continues at coordinate 227,522 of JANJGN010000960.1, read as the reverse complement.
CTCCGACAGTACAGCAGTCCCTCAGTACTGACCCTCTGACAGTGCAGCACTCCCTCAGCACTGACATTCTGACAGTGCAGCACTCCCTCAGCACTGACCCTCCAACAATGCAACACTCCCTCAGTACAGACCCTCCCACACTACAGCACTCCATCAGCACTGATCCTCTTGCAGTGCTGCATTCCCACAGTACTGCCACTCTGACAGTAGAGCACTCCCTCAGTACCCACCATCTGGCAGTAGAGCACTCCCTCTGTACTGAATCTCCAACACTGGAACACACTCTCAATACTGACTCTCCGACAGTGCAGCACTCCCTTAGTACTGAACCTCCAACAGTGCAGCAGTCTCTCATTACTGACACTCTGACAGTGCAGCATTCCCTCAGCAATAACGATCTGACAGTGCAGCACTCCCTCAGCACTGCCCATCTGACAGTGCAGCACTCCCTCAGCACTGCCCATCTGACAGTGCAGCACTCCCTCAGCACTGCCCATCTGACAGTGCAGCACTCCCTCAGCACTGCCCATCTGACAGTGCAGCACTCCCTCAGCACTGCCCATCTGACAGTGCAGCACTCCCTCAGCACTGCCCATCTGACAGTGCAGCACTCCCTCAGCACTGCCCATCTGACAGTGCAGCACTCCCTCAGCACTGACCCTCCAACAGTGCAGCACTCACTCAGTCCTGGCCCTCTGACTATGCAGCACACCAGCAGTACTGACCCTCTGACTGTGCAGAGATCCCCTCAGCACTGGCCCTCTGCAAGTGCAGCACTCCCTCAGTACTGACCCTCTGACAGTAGAGTACTCCCTCAATACTGACTATCTGTTAGTGCAGCAATCTCTCAGTACTGATCCTCTGAGAGTGCAGCACCCCCTCAGTACTGACACTGCGACAGCGCAGCAATCCCTCAGTAGTTACCCTCCGGCAATGCAGCAACCACTCAGCAATTACCCTCCGCACTACAGCACTCCCTCAGTATTGACCCTCCAAAAGTGCAGCACTCCCCAGGTACTGACTCTCTGACTATGCATCACTCCAGCAACACTGACCTTCTGACACTGCAGAGCTCTCCCCAGCACTGAACCTCCTACAGTGCAGCACTCCCTTAGCAATGACCCTCTGACAGTGCAGCACTCCCTCAGCACGGATCCTCTGACTGTATAGCACTCTCTCAGTACTGACTCTTTGTCAATGCAGCACCCCCTCATTACTGACCCTCCGACAGTGCAGAACTCCCTTAGCACTGACTGTCATTGCTGCAATCTCTGAGTACTGTCCCTCTGACAGTGCAGTACTCCCTCAGTACTGGCGCTCTGACACTGGAATACTCCCTTATTACTGAACTTCCAACAGTGCAGCAGTCCCTAAGTACTGAGCATCTGACAGTGCAGCACTCCCTCAGTACAGGCCCTGTGAGAGTGCAGCCCTCCCTCAGCACTGACCCTCTGACAGTGCAGCACTCCCTCAGCACTGACCCTCAGGCAGTGCGGCGCTACCTCAGTACTGACCCTCAGGCAGGGCAGCGCTCCCTCAGTACTGATCCTCTGACAGTGCAGCACTCCCTCAGTACATATCCTCCGACAACGCAGCACTCCCGCAGCAATGACCCTCCGGCACTGCAGCATTACCTCAGTATTGACCCTCTGACAGTGCAGCACTCCCTCAGTACTGACCATCTGACTATGCAGCACTGCAGCAGTACTGACCCTTTGACAGTGCAGAGCCCCTCTCAGCACTGATCCTCTGACACTAGAGCACTCCCTCAGTACTGACTGTCAGTGCAGCAATTTCTCAGTACTGATCCTCTGAAAGTAGAGCACTCCCTCAGCACTGACTGGCTGGGAGTGCAGCACTCACTCAGCACTGACTCTCAGGCAGTGTAGCACTGCCTCAGTACAGACCTCTGATATGGTAGCATTCCCTCAGTACTGACCCTCTTACACTGCTGCATTCGCTCAATACTGACACTCTGACAGTGCAGCACACCCTCAGTACTGATTCTCTGTCACTGCAGCAATCTCTGAGTACTGACACACTGACAGTAGAGCACTCCCTCCGTACTGACACTCTGACAGTAGAGCACTCCCTCAGTACAGATCCTCTGACAATGCAGCACTCCCACAGCAATGACCCTCTGGCACTGCAGCACTACCTCAGTACTGACCCTCTGACAGTGCAGCGGTCCCTCAGTACTAACCCTCCAACATTACAGCACTCCTTTAGCACTGAGCCTCGAACACCACAGCATTCCCTCAGCACTGACAATCCGAAACCGCAGCACTCTCTCAGCACTGACCCACTGACAGTGCAGCACTCGCTCAATACTGACCCGCTGACTATGCAGCACTCCCTCAGTACTGACCCTCCAACTGTGCAGCACTCCCTCAGTACTGGCCCTCTGACTATGCAGCACTCCAACAATACTAACCGTCTGACAGTGCAGCGCTCCCTCAGCACTGACTCTCCGACATTACAGCACTCCCTTAGCACTGAGCCTCAAACACTACTGCACTCCCTCAGCACTGACCGTCCGACACTACAGCACTCCCTCAGCACTGACCCACTGACAGTGCAGTGCTCCCTCAGCACTGAAACACTGACCGTGCAGCACTCCCTCAGCACTGAGCCTCCGATCCTAGAGCACTCCCTCAGTACTGACCCTCTGACAGTGCAGCACTCCCACAGTACAGATACTCTGAACCTCCAACACTGGAGCACTCCCTCAGTACTGACGCTCCGACAGTGCAGCACTCCCTTAGCACTGAACCTCCGACAGTGCAGCACTCCATCAATACGGACCCTTGAACAGTGCTCACTCCCTCAGTTCTGACCCTCTGACAGTGCAGCATTCCCTCAGCACTGACTGTGAGTGCAGCAATCTCTCAGTACTGACCCTTCAACAGTGCAGCACTCCCTCAGTACTGGCCGTCTGACTATGCAACACTCCAGCAATACTGACCCTCTGACAGTGCAGACCTCCCCTCAGCACTGACCCTCTGAAAGTGCAGCACTCCCTCAGTACCGAGCCTCTGACAGTGCATCGCTCCATCAGTTCTGAACCTCTGAGAGTGCAGCACTCCCTCAACACTGACCCTCTTACAATGCTGCATTCCCTCAGTACTGACCCTCTGACAGTAGAGCACTCCCTCAGTACTGAACCTCCAACACTGGAGCACTCCCTCAGTACTGACACTCCGACAGTGCAGCACTCGCTTAGTACTGAACCTCTGACAGTGTGGCAGTCCCTCAGTACTGACCCTCTGACTGTGCAGCACTCCCTCAGCACTGACCATCTGACAGTGCAGCTCTCCCTTAGTACTGAAACTCCGACAGTGCAGCACTCCCTCAGTACTGACCCTCTGACAGTAGAGCACTCCCTCAGTACTGAACCTCCAACACTGGAGCATTCCCGCAGTACTGACGCTGTGACAGTGCAGCACTCCCTCAGTACAGGCCCACTGACCATGCAGCACTCCAGCAATACTGAGCCTCTAACAGTGCAGAGCTCCCCTCAGCACTGACCCTCTGAAAGTGCAGCACTCCCTCATTACAGACCCTCTGGCAGTGCATCATACACTCAATGCTGACCCTCTGAGAGTGCAGCACTCTCTCAGTACAGACCGTCCCACACTACAGCACTCCTTCAGCACTGACCCTCTTACAGGGCTGCATTACATCAGTACTTACCCTCCGACAGTGCAGCACCCCCTCAGCAATGACCCCCAGCACTGACCCTCCGGCAGTGCAGCACTCCCTCAGTACTGACCCTCTGAGTATGCAGCACTCCAGCAAAACTGACCTTCTGACAATGCAGAGCTCCCCCCAGCACTCGTCCTCTGACAGTGCAGCACTCCCTTCGCAATGACACTCTGAGAATGCAGCCCCTGACAGTAGAGCACTGTCTCAGTACTGACTTTCTGTCAGTGTTGCAATCTCTGAGTACTGACCCTCTGACAGTAGAGTACTCGCTCAGTACTGACCCTCTGACAGTATAGCAAGCCCTGAGTACTGACAATCCGACACTGGAACATTTCCTTATTACTGAACGTCCGACAGTGCAGTAGTCCCTCAGTACTAACCCTCTGACAGTGCAGCACTCCCTTCGCAATGACACTCTGAGAGTGCAGCCCCTGACAGTAGTGCACTGTCTCTGTACTGACTTTCTGTCAGTGCTGCAATCTCTGAGTACTGACCCTCTGACAGTAGAGCACTCCCTCAGTACTGAACCTCCAACACTGCAGCACTCCCTCAGTACTGACACTCTGACAGTGCAGCACTCCCTCATTACTGACCCTCTCACAGTGCAGCAATCCTTCACTACTGACCCTCTGACTATGCAGTACTCCAGCATTACTGACCATTTTGCAGAGCAGAGCTCCCCTCAGCACTGAGCCTCTGACAGTGCAGCACTCCCTTAGGACTGACACGCTGACAGTGCAGCATTCCCTCATCATTGACTGTTAGTGCAGCAATCTGTCAGTAATGACCCTCTGACAGTGCAGCACTCTCTCATTACTGACCCTCAGTGCAGCAATCCTTCACTACTGACCCTCCGACAGTACAGCAGTCCCTCAGTACTGACCCTCTGACAGTGCAGCACTCCCTCAGCACTGACCCTCCAACAATGCAACACTCCCTCAGTACAGACCCTCCCACACTACAGCACGCTCCCAGTACTGACTCTCTGACAGTGCAGCACTCCCTCATTACTGACCCTCTCACAGTGCAGCAATCCTTCACTACTGACCCTCCGACAGTACAGCAGTCCCTCAGTACTGACCCTCTGACAGTGCAGCACTCCCTCAGCACTGACATTCTGACAGTGCAGCACTCCCTCAGCACTGACCCTCCAACAATGCAACACTCCCTCAGTACAGACCCTCCCACACTACAGCACTCCATCAGCACTGATCCTCTTGCAGTGCTGCATTCCCACAGTACTGCCACTCTGACAGTAGAGCACTCCCTCAGTACCCACCATCTGGCAGTAGAGCACTCCCTCTGTACTGAATCTCCAACACTGGAACACACTCTCAATACTGACTCTCCGACAGTGCAGCACTCCCTTAGTACTGAACCTCCAACAGTGCAGCAGTCTCTCATTACTGACACTCTGACAGTGCAGCATTCCCTCAGCAATAACGATCTGACAGTGCAGCACTCCCTCAGCACTGCCCATCTGACAGTGCAGCACTCCCTCAGCACTGCCCATCTGACAGTGCAGCACTCCCTCAGCACTGCCCATCTGACAGTGCAGCACTCCCTCAGCACTGCCCATCTGACAGTGCAGCACTCCCTCAGCACTGCCCATCTGACAGTGCAGCACTCCCTCAGCACTGCCCATCTGACAGTGCAGCACTCCCTCAGCACTGCCCATCTGACAGTGCAGCACTCCCTCAGCACTGACCCTCCAACAGTGCAGCACTCACTCAGTCCTGGCCCTCTGACTATGCAGCACACCAGCAGTACTGACCCTCTGACTGTGCAGAGATCCCCTCAGCACTGGCCCTCTGCAAGTGCAGCACTCCCTCAGTACTGACCCTCTGACAGTAGAGTACTCCCTCAATACTGACTATCTGTTAGTGCAGCAATCTCTCAGTACTGATCCTCTGAGAGTGCAGCACCCCCTCAGTACTGACACTGCGACAGCGCAGCAATCCCTCAGTAGTTACCCTCCGGCAATGCAGCAACCACTCAGCAATTACCCTCCGCACTACAGCACTCCCTCAGTATTGACCCTCCAAAAGTGCAGCACTCCCCAGGTACTGACTCTCTGACTATGCATCACTCCAGCAACACTGACCTTCTGACACTGCAGAGCTCTCCCCAGCACTGAACCTCCTACAGTGCAGCACTCCCTTAGCAATGACCCTCTGACAGTGCAGCACTCCCTCAGCACGGATCCTCTGACTGTATAGCACTCTCTCAGTACTGACTCTTTGTCAATGCAGCACCCCCTCATTACTGACCCTCCGACAGTGCAGAACTCCCTTAGCACTGACTGTCATTGCTGCAATCTCTGAGTACTGTCCCTCTGACAGTGCAGTACTCCCTCAGTACTGGCGCTCTGACACTGGAATACTCCCTTATTACTGAACTTCCAACAGTGCAGCAGTCCCTAAGTACTGAGCATCTGACAGTGCAGCACTCCCTCAGTACAGGCCCTGTGAGAGTGCAGCCCTCCCTCAGCACTGACCCTCTGACAGTGCAGCACTCCCTCAGCACTGACCCTCAGGCAGTGCGGCGCTACCTCAGTACTGACCCTCAGGCAGGGCAGCGCTCCCTCAGTACTGATCCTCTGACAGTGCAGCACTCCCTCAGTACATATCCTCCGACAACGCAGCACTCCCGCAGCAATGACCCTCCGGCACTGCAGCATTACCTCAGTATTGACCCTCTGACAGTGCAGCACTCCCTCAGTACTGACCATCTGACTATGCAGCACTGCAGCAGTACTGACCCTTTGACAGTGCAGAGCCCCTCTCAGCACTGATCCTCTGACACTAGAGCACTCCCTCAGTACTGACTGTCAGTGCAGCAATTTCTCAGTACTGATCCTCTGAAAGTAGAGCACTCCCTCAGCACTGACTGGCTGGGAGTGCAGCACTCACTCAGCACTGACTCTCAGGCAGTGTAGCACTGCCTCAGTACAGACCTCTGATATGGTAGCATTCCCTCAGTACTGACCCTCTTACACTGCTGCATTCGCTCAATACTGACACTCTGACAGTGCAGCACACCCTCAGTACTGATTCTCTGTCACTGCAGCAATCTCTGAGTACTGACACACTGACAGTAGAGCACTCCCTCCGTACTGACACTCTGACAGTAGAGCACTCCCTCAGTACAGATCCTCTGACAATGCAGCACTCCCACAGCAATGACCCTCTGGCACTGCAGCACTACCTCAGTACTGACCCTCTGACAGTGCAGCGGTCCCTCAGTACTAACCCTCCAACATTACAGCACTCCTTTAGCACTGAGCCTCGAACACCACAGCATTCCCTCAGCACTGACAATCCGAAACCGCAGCACTCTCTCAGCACTGACCCACTGACAGTGCAGCACTCGCTCAATACTGACCCGCTGACTATGCAGCACTCCCTCAGTACTGACCCTCCAACTGTGCAGCACTCCCTCAGTACTGGCCCTCTGACTATGCAGCACTCCAACAATACTAACCGTCTGACAGTGCAGCGCTCCCTCAGCACTGACTCTCCGACATTACAGCACTCCCTTAGCACTGAGCCTCAAACACTACTGCACTCCCTCAGCACTGACCGTCCGACACTACAGCACTCCCTCAGCACTGACCCACTGACAGTGCAGTGCTCCCTCAGCACTGAAACACTGACCGTGCAGCACTCCCTCAGCACTGAGCCTCCGATCCTAGAGCACTCCCTCAGTACTGACCCTCTGACAGTGCAGCACTCCCACAGTACAGATACTCTGAACCTCCAACACTGGAGCACTCCCTCAGTACTGACGCTCCGACAGTGCAGCACTCCCTTAGCACTGAACCTCCGACAGTGCAGCACTCCATCAATACGGACCCTTGAACAGTGCTCACTCCCTCAGTTCTGACCCTCTGACTGTGCAGCATTCCCTCAGCACTGACTGTGAGTGCAGCAATCTCTCAGTACTGACCCTTCAACAGTGCAGCACTCCCTCAGTACTGGCCGTCTGACTATGCAACACTCCAGCAATACTGACCCTCTGACAGTGCAGACCTCCCCTCAGCACTGACCCTCTGAAAGTGCAGCACTCCCTTAGTACCGAGCCTCTGACAGTGCATCGCTCCATCAGTTCTGAACCTCTGAGAGTGCAGCACTCCCTCAACACTGACCCTCTTACAATGCTGCATTCCCTCAGTACTGACCCTCTGACAGTAGAGCACTCCCTCAGTACTGAACCTCCAACACTGGAGCACTCCCTCAGTACTGACACTCCGACAGTGCAGCACTCGCTTAGTACTGAACCTCTGACAGTGTGGCAGTCCCTCAGTACTGACCCTCTGACTGTGCAGCACTCCCTCAGCACTGACCATCTGACAGTGCAGCTCTCCCTTAGTACTGAAACTCCGACAGTGCAGCACTCCCTCAGTACTGACCCTCTGACAGTAGAGCACTCCCTCAGTACTGAACCTCCAACACTGGAGCATTCCCGCAGTACTGACGCTGTGACAGTGCAGCACTCCCTCAGTACAGGCCCACTGACCATGCAGCACTCCAGCAATACTGAGCCTCTAACAGTGCAGAGCTCCCCTCAGCACTGACCCTCTGAAAGTGCAGCACTCCCTCATTACAGACCCTCTGGCAGTGCATCATACACTCAATGCTGACCCTCTGAGAGTGCAGCACTCTCTCAGTACAGACCGTCCCACACTACAGCACTCCTTCAGCACTGACCCTCTTACAGGGCTGCATTACATCAGTACTTACCCTCCGACAGTGCAGCACCCCCTCAGCAATGACCCCCAGCACTGACCCTCCGGCAGTGCAGCACTCCCTCAGTACTGACCCTCTGAGTATGCAGCACTCCAGCAAAACTGACCTTCTGACAATGCAGAGCTCCCCCCAGCACTCGTCCTCTGACAGTGCAGCACTCCCTTCGCAATGACACTCTGAGAATGCAGCCCCTGACAGTAGAGCACTGTCTCAGTACTGACTTTCTGTCAGTGTTGCAATCTCTGAGTACTGACCCTCTGACAGTAGAGTACTCGCTCAGTACTGACCCTCTGACAGTATAGCAAACCCTGAGTACTGACAATCCGACACTGGAACATTTCCTTATTACTGAACGTCCGACAGTGCAGTAGTCCCTCAGTACTAACCCTCTGACAGTGCAGCACTCCCTTCGCAATGACACTCTGAGAGTGCAGCCCCTGACAGTAGTGCACTGTCTCTGTACTGACTTTCTGTCAGTGCTGCAATCTCTGAGTACTGACCCTCTGACAGTAGAGCACTCCCTCAGTACTGAACCTCCAACACTGCAGCACTCCCTCAGTACTGACACTCTGACAGTGCAGCACTCCCTCATTACTGACCCTCTCACAGTGCAGCAATCCTTCACTACTGACCCTCTGACTATGCAGTACTCCAGCATTACTGACCATTTTGCAGAGCAGAGCTCCCCTCAGCACTGAGCCTCTGACAGTGCAGCACTCCCTTAGGACTGACACGCTGACAGTGCAGCATTCCCTCATCATTGACTGTTAGTGCAGCAATCTGTCAGTAATGACCCTCTGACAGTGCAGCACTCTCTCATTACTGACCCTCAGTGCAGCAATCCTTCACTACTGACCCTCCGACAGTACAGCAGTCCCTCAGTACTGACCCTCTGACAGTGCAGCACTCCCTCAGCACTGACCCTCCAACAATGCAACACTCCCTCAGTACAGACCCTCCCACACTACAGCACGCTCCCAGTACTGACTCTCTGACAGTGCAGCACTCCCTCATTACTGACCCTCTCACAGTGCAGCAATCCTTCACTACTGACCCTCCGACAGTACAGCAGTCCCTCAGTACTGACCCTCTGACAGTGCAGCACTCCCTCAGCACTGACATTCTGACAGTGCAGCACTCCCTCAGCACTGACCCTCTAACAATGCAACACTCCCTCAGTACAGACCCTCCCACACTACAGCACTCCATCAGCACTGATCCTCTTGCAGTGCTGCATTCCCACAGTACTGCCACTCTGACAGTAGAGCACTCCCTCAGTACCCACCATCTGGCAGTAGAGCACTCCCTCTGTACTGAATCTCCAACACTGGAACACACTCTCAATACTGACTCTCCGACAGTGCAGCACTCCCTTAGTACTGAACCTCCAACAGTGCAGCAGTCTCTCATTACTGACACTCTGACAGTGCAGCATTCCCTCAGCAATAACGATCTGACAGTGCAGCACTCCCTCAGCACTGCCCATCTGACAGTGCAGCACTCCCTCAGCACTGCCCATCTGACAGTGCAGCACTCCCTCAGCACTGCCCATCTGACAGTGCAGCACTCCCTCAGCACTGCCCATCTGACAGTGCAGCACTCCCTCAGCACTGCCCATCTGACAGTGCAGCACTCCCTCAGCACTGCCCATCTGACAGTGCAGCACTCCCTCAGCACTGCCCATCTGACAGTGCAGCACTCCCTCAGCACTGACCCTCTGACAGTGCAGCACTCCCTCAGCACTGACCCTCCAACAGTGCAGCACTCACTCAGTCCTGGCCCTCTGACTATGCAGCACACCAGCAGTACTGACCCTCTGACTGTGCAGAGATCCCCTCAGCACTGGCCCTCTGCAAGTGCAGCACTCCCTCAGTACTGACCCTCTGACAGTAGAGTACTCCCTCAATACTGACTATCTGTTAGTGCAGCAATCTCTCAGTACTGATCCTCTGAGAGTGCAGCACCCCCTCAGTACTGACACTGCGACAGCGCAGCAATCCCTCAGTAGTTACCCTCCGGCAATGCAGCAACCACTCAGCAATTACCCTCCGCACTACAGCACTCCCTCAGTATTGACCCTCCAAAAGTGCAGCACTCCCCAGGTACTGACTCTCTGACTATGCATCACTCCAGCAACACTGACCTTCTGACACTGCAGAGCTCTCCCCAGCACTGAACCTCCTACAGTGCAGCACTCCCTTAGCAATGACCCTCTGACAGTGCAGCACTCCCTCAGCACGGATCCTCTGACTGTATAGCACTCTCTCAGTACTGACTCTTTGTCAATGCAGCACCCCCTCATTACTGACCCTCCGACAGTGCAGAACTCCCTTAGCACTGACTGTCATTGCTGCAATCTCTGAGTACTGTCCCTCTGACAGTGCAGTACTCCCTCAGTACTGGCGCTCTGACACTGGAATACTCCCTTATTACTGAACTTCCAACAGTGCAGCAGTCCCTAAGTACTGAGCATCTGACAGTGCAGCACTCCCTCAGTACAGGCCCTGTGAGAGTGCAGCCCTCCCTCAGCACTGACCCTCTGACAGTGCAGCACTCCCTCAGCACTGACCCTCAGGCAGTGCGGCGCTACCTCAGTACTGACCCTCAGGCAGGGCAGCGCTCCCTCAGTACTGATCCTCTGACAGTGCAGCACTCCCTCAGTACATATCCTCCGACAACGCAGCACTCCCGCAGCAATGACCCTCCGGCACTGCAGCATTACCTCAGTATTGACCCTCTGACAGTGCAGCACTCCCTCAGTACTGACCATCTGACTATGCAGCACTGCAGCAGTACTGACCCTTTGACAGTGCAGAGCCCCTCTCAGCACTGATCCTCTGACACTAGAGCACTCCCTCAGTACTGACTGTCAGTGCAGCAATTTCTCAGTACTGATCCTCTGAAAGTAGAGCACTCCCTCAGCACTGACTGGCTGGGAGTGCAGCACTCACTCAGCACTGACTCTCAGGCAGTGTAGCACTGCCTCAGTACAGACCTCTGATATGGTAGCATTCCCTCAGTACTGACCCTCTTACACTGCTGCATTCGCTCAATACTGACACTCTGACAGTGCAGCACACCCTCAGTACTGATTCTCTGTCACTGCAGCAATCTCTGAGTACTGACACACTGACAGTAGAGCACTCCCTCCGTACTGACACTCTGACAGTAGAGCACTCCCTCAGTACAGATCCTCTGACAATGCAGCACTCCCACAGCAATGACCCTCTGGCACTGCAGCACTACCTCAGTACTGACCCTCTGACAGTGCAGCGGTCCCTCAGTACTAACCCTCCAACATTACAGCACTCCTTTAGCACTGAGCCTCGAACACCACAGCATTCCCTCAGCACTGACAATCCGAAACCGCAGCACTCTCTCAGCACTGACCCACTGACAGTGCAGCACTCCCTCAGTACTGACCCTCCAACTGTGCAGCACTGCCTCAGTACTGGCCCTCTGATTATGCCAACAATACTAACCGTCTGACAGTGCAGCGCTCCCTCAGCACTGACTCTCCGACATTACAGCACTCCCTTAGCACTGAGCCTCAAACACTACTGCACTCCCTCAGCACTGACCGTCCGACACTACAGCACTGCCTCAGCACTGACCCACTGACAGTGCAGTGCTCCCTCAGCACTGAAACACTGACCGTGCAGCACTCCCTCAGCACTGAGCCTCCGATCCTAGAGCACTCCCTCAGTACTGACCCTCTGACATTGCAGCACTCACTCAGCACTGACTCCCCGATATTGCAGCACTCCCACAGTACAGATAATCTGAACCTCCAACACTGGATCACTCCCTCAGTACTGACGCTCTGACAGTGCAGCACTCCCTTAGCACTGAACTTCCGACAGTGCAGCACCCCATCAATACGGACCCTCGAACAGTGCTCACTCCCTCAGTTCTGAACTTCTGACAGTGCAGCATTCCGTCAGCACTGACTGTGAGTGCAGCAATCTCTCAGTACTGACCCTCCAACAGTGCAGCACTCCCTCAGTACTGGCTGTCTGACTGTGCAACACTCCAGCAATACTGACCCGCTGACAGTGCAGCACTTTCTCAGTACTGGCCATCTGACTATGCAGCACTCCAGCAATACTGACCCTCTGACAGTGCAGAGCTCCCCTCAGCACTGACCCTCTGAAAGTGCAGCACTCCCTCAGTACCGAGCCTCTGACAGTGCATCGCTCCATCAGTTCTGAACCTCTGAGAGTGCAGCACTCCCTCAACACTGACCCTCTTACAATGCTGCATTCCCTCAGTACTGACCCTCTGACAGTAGAGCACTCCCTCAGTACTGAACCTCCAACACTGGAGCACTCCCTCAGTACTGACGCTCCGACAGTGCAGCAGTCCCTTAGTACTGAACCTCTGACAGTGCAGCACTCCCTCAGCACTGACCATCTGACAGTGCAGCTCTCCCTCAGTACTGAAACTCCGACAGTGCAGCACTCCCTCAGTACTGACCCTCTGACAGTAGAGCACTCCCTCAGTACTGAACCTCCAACACTGGAGCATTCCTGCAGTACTGACGCTGTGACAGTGCAGCACTCCCTTAGTACTGAACCTCCGACAGTGCAGCACTCCCTCAGTACAGGCCCACTGACCATACAGCACTCCAGCAATACTGAGCCTCTAAAAGTCCAGAGCTCCCCTCAGCACTGACCCTCTGAAAGTGCAGCACTCCCTCATTACAGACCCTCTGGCAGTGCATCATACACTCAATGCTGACCCTCTGAGATTGCAGCACTCTGTCAGTACAGACCGTCCCACACTACAGTACTCCTTCAGCACTGACCCTCTTAAAGGGCTGCATTACATCAGTACTTACCCTCCGACAGTGCAGCACCCCCTCAGTAATGACCCTCTGAGTATGCAGCACTCCAGAAATACTGACCTTCTGACAATGCAGAGCTCCCCCCAGCACTCGTCCTCTGACAGTGCAGCACTCCCTTCGCAATGACACTCTGAGAATGCAGCCCCTGACAGTAGAGCACTGTCTCAGTACTGACTTTCTGTTAGTGTTGCAATCTCTGAGTACTGACCCTCTAACAGTAAAGTACTCGCTTAGTACTGACCCTCTGACAGTATAGCAAACCCTGAGTACTGACAGTCTGACACTGGAACACTTCCTTATTACTGAACGTCCGACAGTGCAGCAGTCCCTCAGTACTAACCCCCTGACAGTGCAGCACTCCCTTCGCAATGACACTCTGAGAGCGCAGCCCCTGACAGTAGTGCACTGTCTCTTTACTGACTCTCTGTCAGTGCTGCAATCTCTGAGTACTGACCCTCTGACAGTAGAGCGCTCCCTCAGTACTGACCCTCTGACAGTGCAGCACTCCCTCAGCACTGACCCTCTTAAAGTGCTGCATTCCCTTAGTACTAATACTCTGACTGTTCAGCACTCTCTCAGTACTTACTCTCTGTCAGCGCAGCAATCTCTGAGTACTGACCCTCTGACAGTAGAGCACTCCCTCAGTACTGAACCTCCAACACTGCAGCACTCCCTCAGTACTGACACTCTGACAGTGCAGCACTCCCTCATTACTGACCCTCTCACAGTGCAGCAATCCTTCACTACTGACCCTCTGACTATGCAATACTCCAGCAATACTGACCATTTTGCAGAGCAGAGCTCCCCTCAGCACTGAGCCTCTGACAGTGCAGCACTCCCTTAGGACTGACACTCTAACAGTGCAGCATTCCCTCATCTTTGACTGTTAGTGCAGCAATCTGTCAGTAATGACCCTCTGACAGTGCAGCACTCTCTCAGTACAGACCCTCCCACACTACAGCACGCTCCCAGTACTGACTCTCCGACACTGGAGCACTCCCTCAGTACTGACGCTCCGACAGTTCAGCACTCCCTTAGTACTGAACCTCCGACAGTACAGCAGTCCCTCAGTACTGACCCTCTGACAGTGCAGCACTCCCTCAGCACTGACATTCTGACAGTGCAGCACTCCCTCAGCACTGACCCTCCAACAATGCCATACTCCCTCAGTACAGACCCTCCCACACTACAGCACTCAATCAGCACTGATCCTCTTGCAGTGCTGCATTCCCTCAGTACTGCCACTCTGACAGTAGAGCACTCCCTCAGTACCCACCATCTGGCAGTAGCGCACTCCCTCTGTATTGAATCTCCAACACTGGAACACACCCTCAATACTGACTCTCCGACAGTGCAGCACTCCCTTAGTACTGAACCTCCGACAGTGCAGCAGTCTCTCAGTACTGACACTCTGACAGTGCAGCACTCCCTCAGCAATAACGATCTGACAGTGCAGCACTCCCTCAGCACTGCCCATCTGACAGTGCAGCACTCCCTCAGCACTGCCCATCTGACAGCGCAGCACTCCCTCAGCACTGCCCATCTGACAGTGCAGTACTCCCTCAGCACTGCCCATCTGTCAGTGCAGCACTCCCTTAGTACTGAACCTCCGACAGTGCAGCAGTCTCTCAGTACTGACACTCTGACAGTGCAGCACTCCCTCAGCAATAACGATCTGATAGTGCAGCACTCCCTCAGCAATAACGATCTGACAGTGCAGCACTCCCTCAGCGCTGCCCATCTGACAGTGCAGCATTCCCTCAGCACTGCCCATCTGACAGTGCAGCACTCCCTCAGCACTGCCCATCTGACAGTGCAGCACTACTTCAGCACTGACGCTCCAACAGTGCAGCACTCACTCAGTCCTGGCCCTCTGACTATGCAGCACACCAGCAGTACTGACCCACTGACTGTGCAGAGATCCCCTCAGCACTGGCCCTCTGCAAGTGCAGCACTCCCTCAGTACTGACCCTCTGACAGTACAGCACCCTCTCAGCATTGACCCACTGACAGTAGAGTACTCCCTCAATACTGACTATATGTCAGTGCAGCAATCTCTCAGTACTGATCCTCTGAGAGTGCAGCACCCCCTCAGTACTGACACTGCGACAGCGCAGCAATCCCTCAGTAGTTACCCTCCAGCAATGCAGCAACCACTCAGCAATTACCCTCCGCACTACAGCACTCCCTCAGTATTGACCCTCCAAAAGTGCAGCACTCCCCAAGTACTGACTCTCTGACTATGCATCACTCCAGCAATACTGACCTTCTGACACTGCAGAGCTCACCCCAGCACTGAACTTCCTACAGTGCAGCACTCCCTCAGCACTGCCCATCTGACAGTGCAGCACTCCCTCAGCACTGCCCATCTGACAGCGCAGCACTCCCTCAGCACTGCCCATCTGACAGTGCAGTACTCCCTCAGCACTGCCCATCTGTCAGTGCAGCACTCCCTTAGTACTGAACCTCCGACAGTGCAGCAGTCTCTCAGTACTGACACTCTGACAGTGCAGCACTCCCTCAGCAATAACGATCTGATAGTGCAGCACTCCCTCAGCAATAACGATCTGACAGTGCAGCACTCCCTCAGCGCTGCCCATCTGACAGTGCAGCATTCCCTCAGCACTGCCCATCTGACAGTGCAGCACTCCCTCAGCACTGCCCATCTGACAGTGCAGCACTACTTCAGCACTGACGCTCCAACAGTGCAGCACTCACTCAGTCCTGGCCCTCTGACTATGCAGCACACCAGCAGTACTGACCCACTGACTGTGCAGAGATCCCCTCAGCACTGGCCCTCTGCAAGTGCAGCACTCCCTCAGTACTGACCCTCTGACAGTACAGCACCCTCTCAGCATTGACCCACTGACAGTAGAGTACTCCCTCAATACTGACTATATGTCAGTGCAGCAATCTCTCAGTACTGATCCTCTGAGAGTGCAGCACCCCCTCAGTACTGACACTGCGACAGCGCAGCAATCCCTCAGTAGTTACCCTCCAGCAATGCAGCAACCACTCAGCAATTACCCTCCGCACTACAGCACTCCCTCAGTATTGACCCTCCAAAAGTGCAGCACTCCCCAAGTACTGACTCTCTGACTATGCATCACTCCAGCAATACTGACCTTCTGACACTGCAGAGCTCACCCCAGCACTGAACTTCCTACAGTGCAGCACTCCCTTAGCAATGACCCTCTGACAGTGCAGCACTCCCTCAGCACGGATCCTCTGATGTATAGCACTCTCTCAGTACTGACTCTTTGTCAATGCAGCACCCCCTCATTACTGACCCTCCGACAGTGCGGAACTCCCTTAGCACTGACTGTCATTGCTGCAATCTCTGAGTACTGTCCCTCTGACAGTGCAGCACTCCCTCAGTACTGGCGCTCTGACACTGGAATACTCCCTTATTACTGAACTTCCAACAGTGCAGCAGTCCCTAAGTACTGAGCATCTGACAGTGCAGCACTCCCTCAGTACAGACCCTCTGAGAGTGCAGCACTCCCTCAGCACTGACCCTCTGACAGTGCAGCACTCCCTCAGCACTGACCCTCAGGCAGTGCAGCGCTACCTCAGTACATATCCTCCGACAATGCAGCACTCCCGCAGCAATGACCCTCCGGCACTGCAGCACTCCCTCAGTACAGACCCTCTGAGAGTGCAGCACTCCCTCAGCACTAACCCTCTGACAGTGCAGCACTCCCTCATCACTGACCCTCAGGCAGTGCAGCGCTACCTCAGTACTGACCCTCAGGCAGTGCAGCGCTCCCTCAGTACTGATCCTCTGTCAGTGCAGCACTCCATCAGTACTGACCCTCACACAGTGCAGCAATCCCTCAGTACTGACCCTCTGACAGTGCAGCACTCCCTCAGTACATATCCTCCGACAATGCAGCACTCCCACAGCAATGACCCTCCGGCACTGCAGCACTACCTCAGTATTGACCCTCTGACAGTGCAGCACTCCCTCAGTACTGACCATTGACTATGCAGCACTGCAGCAGTACTGACCCTTTGACAGTGCAGAGCCCCCCTCAGCACTGACCCTCTGACACTAGAGCACTCCCTCAGTACTGACAGCCAGTGTAGCAATTTCTCAGTACTGATCCTCTGAAAGTAGAGCACTCCCTCAGCACTGACTGGCTGAGAGTGCAGCACTCACTCAGCACTGACTCTCAGTCAGTGTAGCACTCCCTCAGTACAGACCTCTGACATTGTAGCATTCCCTCAGTACTGATCCTCTTACACTGCTGCATTCGCTCAATACTGACACTCTGACAGTGCAGCACACACTCAGTACTGATTCTCTGTCACTGCAGCAATCTCTGAGTACTGACACACTGACAGTAGAGCACTCCCTCCGTACTGACACTCTGACAGTAGAGCACTCCCTCAGTACTTATCCTCCGACAATGCAGCACTCCCACAGCAATGACCCTCCGGCACTGCAGCACTCCCTCAGCACGGATCCTCTGACTGTATAGCACTCTCTCAGTACTGACTCTTTGTCAATGCAGCACCCCCTCATTACTGACCCTCCGACAGTGCAGAACTCCCTTAGCACTGACTGTCATTGCTGCAATCTCTGAGTACTGTCCCTCTGACAGTGCAGCACTCCCTCAGTACTGGCGCTCTGACACTGGAATACTCCCTTATTACTGAACTTCCAACAGTGCAGCAGTCCCTAAGTACTGAGCATCTGACAGTGCAGCACTCCCTCAGTACAGACCCTCTGAGAGTGCAGCACTCCCTAAGTACTGAGCATCTGACAGTGCAGCACTCCCTCAGCACTGACCCTCAGGCAGTGCAGCGCTACCTCAGTACTGACCCTCAGGCAGTGCAGCGCTCCCTCAGTACTGATCCTCTGACAGTGCAGCACTCCATCATTACTGACCCTCTGACAGTGCAGCACTCCCTCAGTACATATCCTCCGACAATGCAGCAGCCCGGCAGCAATGACCCTCCGGCACTGCAGCACTACCTCAGTATTGACCCTCTGACAGTGCAGCACTCCCTCAGTACTGACCATCTGACTATGCAGCACTGCAGCAGTACTGACCCTTTGACAGTGCAGAGCCCCCCTCAGCACTGACCCTCTGACACTAGAGCACTCCCTCAGTACTGACTGTCAGTGCAGCAATTTCTCAGTACTGATCCTCTGAAAGTAGAGCACTCCCTCAGCACTGACTGGCTGAGAGTGCAGCACTCACTCAGCACTGACTCTCAGGCAGTGTAGCAATCCCTCAGTACAGACCTCTGACATTGTAGCATTCCCTCAGTACTGACCCTCTTACACTGCTGCATTCGCTCAATACTGACACTCTGACAGTGCAGCACACCCTCAGTACTGATTCTCTGTCACTGCAGCAATCTCTGAGTACTGACACACTGACAGTAGAGCACTCCCTCCGTACTGACACTCTGACAGTAGAGCACTCCCTCAGTACTGATCCTCCGACAATGCAGCACTCCCACAGCAATGACCCTCCGGCACATGCAGCACTACCTCAGTACTGACCCTCTGACAGTGCAGCACTCCCTCAGTACTGACCATCTGACTATGCAGCACTGCAGCAATACTGACCTTTTGACAGTGCAGAGCCCCCCTCAGCACTCACCCTCTGGCACTAGAGCACTCCCTCAGTACTGACTGTCAGTGCAGCAATTTCTCAGTACTGATCCTCTGAAAGTGGAGCACTCCCTCAGCACTGACTGGCTGAGAGTGCAGCACCTACTCAGCACTGACTCTCAGACAGTGTAGCACTCCCTCAGTACAGACCTCTGACAGTGTAGCATTCCCTCAGTACTGACAGTCTTACACTGCTGCATTCGCTCAATACTGACACTCTGACAGTGTAGCACATACTCAGTACTGATTCTCTGTCACTGCAGCAATATCTGAGGACTGACACACTGACAGTACAGCACTCCCTCAGTACTGACCCTCTGACAGTAGAGCACTCCCTCAGTACTGACCCTCCGACACTGGAGCACTCCCTCAATACTGACGCTCTGACAGTGCACCACTCCCTTAGCACTGAACATCCAACATTACAGCAGTCACTCAGTACTGACCCTCTGACAGTGCAGCACTCCCTGAATACTCACTTTCTGACAGCACGGCAGTACCACAGTACTGAAACTTTTACAGTGCAGCACTCCCTCAGCACTGACCCTCTGACAGTGCAGCACTCCCTCAGCACTGACCGTCCAACAGTGCAACTCTCCCTCAGCAATGTCGCTCTAACAGTGCAGCACTTCCTCAGTACTGACCCTCCAACAGTGCAGCACTCCCTCAGTACTGACCCTCCAACAGTGCAGCACTCCCTCATTACTAGTCCTCTGAAAATGCAGCACTCCAGCATTACTGACCCTCTGACAGTGCTGAGCTCCCCTCAGCACTGTCTCTCTGATAGTACAACAATATCCCAGTACTGACCCTCTGATAGTGCAGCACCCACTCAGTACTGAACCTCCGACAGTGCAGCATTCCCTCAGTTCTTACCCTCCGACAGTGCAGCACTCCCTCAATACTGACACTCCGACAGTGAAGCACTCCCTCAGTACTGACCTTCTGACTATGCAGCACTCCAGCAACACTGACCTTCTGACAGTGCAGAGCTCCCCCTAGCACTGATCCTCTGACAGTGCAGCACTCCCTTAGCAATGACCCTCTGAGAGTGCAGCACTCCCTCAGCACTGACCCTCTGACAGGAGAGCACACTCTCAGTACTGACTCTCTGCCAGTGCTGCAATCTCTGAGTACTGACCCTCTGACAGTAGAGCGCTCCCTCAGTACTGACACTCCGACACTGGAACACTCCCTCAGTACTGAGCCTCTCACAGTGCAGCACTCTAGCAATACTGACACTTTGATAGTGCAGAGCTCTCCTCCGCACTGACCCTCTGACACAGCATCACTCCCTTATCCCTGACCCTCTGACAGTGCAGCACTCCCTCAGCACTGACGGTCAGTGCAGCAATCTCTAAGTACTGACCCTCTGACAGTAGAGCACTGCCTCATCACTGACTGTCTGACAGTGCAGCAGTCTCTCAGTACCACCCTCTGACAGTAGATCACTCCCTCAACACTGACTCTCTGACAGTGCAGCACTCCCTCAGTACTGACCCTCCGACAGTGCAGCACTCCCTTAGTCCTAACCCTCAGACAGTGCATCAATCTCTCAGTACTGATCCTCTGACAATGCAGTGCTTCATCATTACTGACCCTCTGACAGTGCAGCACACACTCAGTACTGACCCTCCGACAGTGCAGCGCTCCCTCAGTACTGACCCTCTGACTATGCAGCACTCCAGCAATACTGACCCTCTGACAGTGCAGAGCTCCCCTCAGCATTGACCCTCTGACGGTGCCTCACTCCCTCAGCAATGATCCTATGACAGTGCAGCACCTTCACAGCACTGACGCTCCGACAGTGCAGCATTCCCTCAGCAATGAACCTCCGGCACTGCAGCACACCCTGAGTACTGACTCTCTGACTATGCAGCACTCCAGTAATACTGTCTCTCTGAAAGAGCAGAGCTCCCCTCAACACTGACCCTCTGACAGGAGAGCACTCCCTCAATTCTTACTTTCAGTCAGTGCAGCAATCTCTCAGTGCTGAACCTCTGACAGTAGAGCACTCCCTCAGTACAGACTCTCTATCAGTGCAGCAATCGCTCAGTACTGACCCTCGGACAGTGCAGCACTCCCTCAGGACTTAAGCTCCGACAGTGCTGCGTTCCCTCAGTACTGACCCTCTGACTATGCAACACTCCAGCAATACTGGCCCTCTGAAGGTGCAGAGCTCCCCTCAGTACTGATCCTCTGATAGTACAGCACTCCCTCAGCAATGACCCTCTGAGAGTGCAGCACATCCTCAGCACTGACCCTCTGACAGTAGAGCACTCCCTCAGTACTGAACCTCTGATAGTATAGCACTCCTTCAGTACTGACACTCCGACTCTGGAGCACTCCCTTATTACTGAATCTCCAATAGTGCAGCACTTCCTCAGTACTGACCCTCTGACAGTGTGGCACTCCCTCAGTACTGACCCCCTGACAGTGCTGCGTTCCCTTCGCACTGACCCTCTGACAGTGCAGCACTACCGCGGCATTGACTCTCTGACAGTGCAGCACTCTCTCAGCACTGACCCGCTGACATTAGAGCACTCCCCCAGTACTGAACCTATGACAGTGCAGAGCTCCCACAGTAGTGACCCACCGACAGTGCAGCAGTCTTTCAATACTAAACCTCTGACATGCAGCAATCTCTCATTACTTACCCTCATACAGTGCAGTGTTCCTTCAGTATTGACTCTCCGATAGTGTAGCAATCTCTCAGTACTGAACCTCCGACAGTTCAGCACTCCCTCAGTACTGAACCTCTGACAGTGTGGCACTCCCTCAGTACTGACCCTCTGGCAATGCAGCACTCCCTCAGCCATGACCCTCCTGCACTGCAACACTCCCTCAATACTGATCCTCTCACTTTGCAGCACTCCCTCTGTACTAACCCTCTCATTGTGCAGCACTCCAGCAATACTGTCCCTTTGACATTGCAGTTCTCATCTCAGCACTTACCCTCTGACAGTGCAGCACTCCCTCAGAAATAACACTCTGACAGTGCAGCACTCCCTTAGCTCTGGCCCACTGACAGTGCAGTACTCCCTCATTACTGACACTCTGACAGTGCAGCATTCTCTCAGTACTGACCCTCTGACCATGCAGCACTCCCTCCGTTCTGACCCTTTGATAGTGCAGCACTCCCTCAGTACTGACCCTCTGACAGTGCAGCACTCCCTCAGTACTGACCCTCTGAGAGTGAAGTGCTCCCTCAGTACTGACCCTCCGATGGTGCGGCACTCCCTTAGTCCTTACCCTCAGGCAGTGCAGCAATCTCTCATTACTGACCCTCTGACAGTGCAGCACACACTCAAGAATTTCCCTCCAACAGTGCAGCACTCCCTCAGTACTGACCCTCCGACAGTGCAGCACTGCAGCAATACTGACTCTTTGACAGTGCAGTGCTCCCCTCAGCACTTACCCTCCACCAGTGCAGAACTCCCTCAGCACTGACCCTCCGCCAGTGCAGAACTTCCTCAGTACTGACCCTCCGCCAGTGCAGCACTCCCTCAGTACTGACCCTCTGAGTATGCAGCTCTCCAGCAATACTGACTCCTTGACAGTGCAGTGCTCCCCTCAGCAATTACTCTCTGACAGTGCAGCACTCCCTCAGTACTGACCCTCTGAGTATGCAGCTCTCCAGCAATACTGACTCCTTGACAGTGCAGTGCTCCCCTCAGCAATTACTCTCTGACAGTGCAGCACTCCCTCAGTACTGACCCTCTGACCATGCAGCACTCCCTACTTTCTGATCATTTGACAGTGCAGCACTCCCTCAGTACTGACCCTTTGACAGTGCAGCACTCCCTCAGTACTGACCCTCTGACTATGCAGCACTGCAGCAATACTGACTCTTTGACAGTGCAGCACTCCCTCAGCAATGACCCTCTGACAGTTCAGCACTCCCTTAGCACTGGCCCTCTGACAGTGCAGCATTCTCTCAGTACTGACCTTCTGATAGTGCAGCACTCCCTCAGTACTGACCCTCTCATCGTGCAGCACCCCTTCCATTCTGACCCTTTAACAGTGTTGCACTCCCTCAGTACTGACCCATTGTCAGTGCAGCACTCCCTCAGTACTGGCCCTCTGACAGTGCAGCACTCCCTCAGCACTGACCCTCCGACAGTGCAGCAATCTCTCAGCCTTGTCCCTCCAACAGTGCAGCACTCCCTCAGTACTGACCCTCCGACAGTGCAGCACTCCCTCAGTACTGACCCTCTGATGGTGCAGCACCTCCTCCGTACTGACCATTCGACCGTGCAGCACTCCCTAAGTACTGACCTTCTGACCGTGCAGCACTCCCTCAATGATAACCCTCCGAGAGTGCACCACTCCCTCAGTACTGGCCCTCTGACAGTGCAGCACTCCCTCAGCAATGTCCCTCCGGCAGTGCAGCACTCCCTCAGCACTGACCCTCCGACAGTGCAGCAATCTCTCAGCCTTGTCCCTCCAACAGTGCAGCACTCCCTCAGTACTGACCCTCCAACAGTGCAGCACTCCCTCAGTACTGACCCTCTGATGGTGCAGCACCTCCTCCGTACTGACCATTCGACCGTGCAGCACTCCCTAAGTACTGACCTTCTGACCGTGCAGCACTCCCTCAATGATAACCCTCCGAGAGTGCACCACTCCCTCAGTACTGGCCCTCTGACAGTGCAGCACTCCCTCAGCAATGTCCCTCCGGCAGTGCAGCACTCCCTCAGCACTGACCCTCCGACAGTGCAGCAATCTCTCAGCCTTGTCCCTCCAACAGTGCAGCACTCCCGCAGTACTGACCCTCCAACAGTGCAGCACTCCCTCAGTACTGACCCTCTGATGGTGCAGCACCTCCTCCGTACTGACCATTCGACAGTGCAGCACTCCCTAAGTACTGACCTTCTGACCGTGCAGCACTCCCTCAATGATAAACCTCCGAGAATGCACCACTCCCTCAGTACTGACCCTCTGATGGTGGAGCACTCCATCTGTACTGACCCTCTAACGGTGCAGCACCTCCTCAGTGCTCTGCCTTTGGCAGTGCTGCCCCTACCTCAAACACTGTGCTCCGACATTGCAGCACTCTCTGTGCATGGATCCTCCAACAATACAGCCAGCTTGATTGGAACCTCATCCACAACTTTAACCAATTATTCCTTTCACTACTGATGCACAGTGCACTCTGTCTACAAGATGCACTGCAGCAACTCAACAACTCTCCTTCGGCAGCCCCTTCCAAACTTTACGTGTTCCACCACCTAGAAGGACAACGGCAAAAGATGCATGGGGTCACCAATGCCTGCACATCCCCCTCCAAATCACCCACCATCCTGATTTGGAACTATATCACCATCCCATCATTGTCCCTTTACATGGAGAGATATTTGGAATTCTAGTACAGAAGGATTTGGGTGTTCTGGCACATGAATCAGAGAAAGTTGGTATGCAGGTTCAGCAAGTGATTAGAGGAATAAGTTAGAAAAATAGAGATTCGAATGTATGAACAAGCAGAAGGAGTAGGCCTTTCAGCCCCTCGCTCCTGCTCCTCCATTTACTAAAAACATGGCTGATCTGACAGTAAACTCAAATCTGCATTCCACCTCCTATCAGCCCCTTGCTTAACAAGAATCTATCCATCTCTGCCTTAAAAATATTCAAAGTCTCTGCTTGGACCACCTTTCCCCCACTCTGCCTTTTCCCCAAATCTCCTTTCCCCGTGTTTTGGACTGGAGGAGATTACAGAGATAGGGAGGGTTGTAGGGGCTGGAGGAGGTTAAGAAGATAGGGAGGGTTGTAGGGATTGGAGAAGGTTACAGAGAAAGTGAAGGCTGTAGGGACTGGAAGTTGTTACAGAGATAGCAAGTGATGTAGTGTCTGGAGGAGGTTACAGAGATAGGGGGTGTAGGGGCTGGAGGAGGTTACAGAGAGTGGGAGGGTTGTAGTGGCTGTAGGAGGTTACAGAGTTAGGGGGTTTGGTGGAGCTGTGGGAGGTTACAGAAAAAAGGAGTTTTGTAGGGGCTGGAGGAGGTTATAGAGATAGGGAGGGTTGTAGGAAAAGAAGCCAAGGGGAATAGCGTCCAAAGGACAAGAAACCTAAGGAAATGAGAAACGAGACAGAGTGAAAAGGTGGCCCAGGTGAAAAGAGTCCCAGGCAAAAGAAACACAGAGGAATAGAAATCCGAGGGAATGCTATACAGGGGAAAGAGCCCCAGAGCAAACAGGATCCAGGGTCAAATGGAACACAGTGTAAAATGGACCCAGTGTAAATGGAAAAAGGAGAAAACGAGACTCGGGAGAAAAGATACCCAGAGGGCAAGAAAACCTGTAAAACGTGATCTGGGCTCAAAGGAGAACAACTGTCAAATAATCAGCAAGGACAGTGTTCCAGAGGAAAATAGCACAAGGACATTGAAACCCAATGGAAAAGGGATCCAGAGGAATCAAACATTAAAACAGAAAAGAGACCCAGTGGAAAGAGATGAAGAGGAAAAGAGATCTAGGGAAAAAGAGACCCTATGGTAAAGCTCCAATTAATTACAGATCTAGTGGAAAATATGCACAGAGGATAAGAGACCCAGTGGAAAAGAAACACAGAGAAAGAGAGACACAGTGGGAAAGATACACAGAGAAAGAGAGACACAGTGGGAAAGATACACAGAGGAATATAAACTCAGTGGAAAAGAAACACAAGGGAGTAGAGACCCAGTAGAAAAGAAGCACAGAGGAAAGTGACTCAGTGTGAAAGAAGCACAGAGGGAAAGAGAACCAATGGGAAAGAAACAGGGGGAAAGAGACCCAGTGGAAAAGAAACACAGCAGGAAAAAGACCCAGTGGGAAAGAAACACAGGGGGAAAGAGACCCAGTGGGAAGGAAGCACAGAGGGAAAGAGACTCAGTAGGAAAGAAACACAGGGGAAGATAAACTCAGTGGAAAAGAAACACAGGGGAATAGTGTCCAAGTGGAAAACAAAATCAGGGGAATAAAGACCCAGTGGAAAAGCACAGAGCAAAATAGACCCAGTGGGAAAGAAGTACAGAGAGAAAGAGACACAGTGGAAAAGAAACACGGAGGGGGGGTGGGGAGACCCATTGGAAAAGAAAAACAGGGAATAGAGACCCAGTGGGAAAGATACACAGGGGAATAGAGACTCAGTGAAAAAGGAGCACAGGTTAAAAGAGCCCCAGTGAAAAAGAAACACAGAGGAAAAGAGACCCAGTGGGAAAGAAAGACAGGGGGAAAGAGAACCAGTGGGAAAGAAACACAGGGGGAAAGAGACCCAGTGGAACAGAAACACAGGGGGAAAGAGACCCAGTGGGAAAGATGGACAGGGGATTAGAGACCCAGTGGAAAAGGAGAATAGATTAAATGAGCCACAGTGGAAAAGAAATGCAGAGGAAAAGAGATCCAGTGGGAAACAAATACAGGTGGCAAGAGACCCAGTGGGAAAGAAACACAGGCGGGGAAAAGACCCAGTGGAAAAGAAACACAGGGGGTTAGAGACAAAGTACGAAAGATACACAGGGGAAAAGAGACCCGGTGGAAAAGGAGCACAGAGGAAAAGAGACCCAGTGGAAAAGAAACACAGAGGGAAAGAGACACAGTGGTAAAGAAAGACAGGGGAAAAGAGACCCCATGAAAAAGAAACACAGAGGAAAAAAAGACCCAATGGGAAAGATACACAGGGGAATATAAACTCAGCGGAAAAGAAACACAGGGGAATAGAGTCCCAGGGGAAAAGAAAACACGGGAATAAAGGCGCAGTGGAAAATAAGCATCGAGGAATATGAACTGAGTGAAAAATAAACACAGGGGAATAGAGACCTAGTGGGTAAGATACACAGGGGAATAGAGACCCAGTGGGAAACATACTCAGGGGAATAGAGACCCAGTAGAAATGGAGCACAGACTAAAAGAGCCCCAGTGGAAAAGATACACAGAGGAAAAGAGACCCAGTGGGAAAGAAACACAGAGGGAAAGAGAACCAGTGGGAAAGAAACACAGGGGGAAAGAGACCCAGTGGAAAAGAAACACAGGGGGAAAGAGACCCAGTGGGAAAGAGAAACAGGGGAATAGAGACCCACTGGAAAAGAATTAAGGAGGAAAAGAGACACAGTGGAAAAGAAAGACAGAGAAAGAGAGACCCTGTAGGAAAGATACACAGATGAATATAAATTCAGTGGAAAAGAAACACAAGGGAATAGAGACCCAATGGAAAAGAAACACAGGGGAATAGAGACCCTTTGGGAAAGATACACAGGGGAATAGAGATCCAGTGGAAAAGGAGCAGAGATTAACAGAGCACCAGTGAAAAAGAAACAGAGAGGAAAAGAGACCCAGTGAGAAAGAAACACAGGGGGAAAGAGACCCAGTGTGAAAGACACACGGGGAAAAATACCCAGTGGAAAAGAAACACTGGGGGAAAGAGACCCAGTGGGAAATATACACATGGGGATAGAGAGCCAGTGGAAAAGGAGCACAGAGAGAAAGAGACCCAGTGGAAGAGAAACACAGGGGTAAAGAGACTGAGTGGGAAAGAAGCACATAGGGAAAGAGAACCAGTGGGTTATAAACACAAGGGGAAAGAGGCCCAGTGGAAAAGAAGCATAGGGAGAAATTGAACCAGTTGGAAAGAAACACAGGGGGAAAGAGACAAAGGGGAAAATAAACACAGGGGAAAAGAGAACCACTGGGAAAGAAGCACAGAGGAATAGAGATCCAGTTGCAAAGAAGCACTTAGGGAAAGAGACACAGTGGGAAAGAAACACAGGGGGCAAGAGACACAATGTCATATAAACACAAGGGGAAAGAGGCCCAGTGGAAAAGAAGCACAGGGAGAAACTGACTCATTTGGAAAGAAATACAGGAGGGAAGAGACCCAGTGGAAAATAAACACAGGGGG
Organism: Isurus oxyrinchus; assembly: GCA_026770705.1. Lineage (NCBI taxonomy): Eukaryota > Metazoa > Chordata > Chondrichthyes > Lamniformes > Lamnidae > Isurus > Isurus oxyrinchus. The sequence continues at coordinate 199,722 of JANJGN010000960.1, read as the reverse complement.
AAGAGATCCAGTGGGAAAGAAACACAGAGGAATAGACACCAAATGAGAAGGAAGCACAGAGGGAAATGGACCCGGGGGAAAGAAGGACAGAGGGAAAGGGACCCAGTGGGAAAGAGACCGAGTGGAAAAGACGCACAGAGGAAAGAGACACAGTGGAAGAGAAACACAGAGGAAATGAGACCCAGTGGGAAGGAAGCACGGAGGGAAAGAGACCCGGAGGAGAGAACCACAGGGGGAAAGAAACCCATTGGAAAAGGGGCACAGGTTCAAAGAGCACCAATGGAAAAGAAACACAAAGGAAAAGATACCCAGTTGGAAAGAAACACATGGGGAAAGAGACCCAGTGGAAAAGATGCACAGATGAATAGAGACCCAGTGGGAAATAAGCACAGAGTGAAAGAGACCCAGTGGGAAAGTAGCACAGAGAAATAGAGACCCAATGGGAAAGAAACACAGAGGGAAACAGACCCAGTGTGAAAGAAAGACAGAGGGAAACAGACCCAGTGGGAATGATTCACAGGGGAAAAGCGACCGAGTGGAAAAGACGCACGGAGGGAAAGAGAAACAGTGGAGGAGAAAGAAAGGGGGAATGAGAACCAGTGGGAATGAAGCACAGAGGGAAAACGACACAATGGTAAAGAAGCACAGAGAGAAAGAGACCCAGTAGGAAAGAAACACAGGGGGAAGAGACCCAATGGGAAAGAAGCACTGGGGGAAATAGAAAAAGTGGGACAGAAACACTGAGGTAAATGCACCCTGTGGGAAAGGAAACAGAGAGGGAAATAGACCCAGTAGGAATGAAACACAAGGGGGAAAGAGGCCCAGTGAGAAATAAACACAGGGGGAAAGAGTCCCAGTGGAAAAGAAACACAGGGAGAAAGAGACCCAGTGGGAAAGAAGCACAGAGGGAAAGGGATCCAGTGGGAAAGAAAGACAAGGGAAAAGAGATCAGCAGAAAAAGAAACACATGGGGAGAGAGATCCAGTGGAAAAGAGGTACAGATGAATAGAGACCCAGTGGGAAATAAGGACAAAGTGAAAAAGACCCAGTGGGAAAGAAACACAGAGAGAAACAGACCCAGTGCGAAAGAAAGACAGAGGGAAAGAGACCCAGTGGGAAAGATACACAGGGGGAAAGAGACCGAGTGGGATGGAAGCACAGAAGGAAAGAGTCCCAGGGGGAAAGAAGCACAGAAGGAAAGAGACCTAGTAGGAAAGAAACACAGGTGGAAGAGTCTCAGTGGGAAAGGAACACTTAGGGAACGGGACAAAGTGGGAACGAAATACTGAGGGACAGAAACCCAGTGGGTAAAATAAAGAGGGAAAGAGACCCAGTAGGACTGAAACACAGGGCGGAAAGAGACCCAGTGGGTTATAAACAGAGGGGAAAGTGGACCAGTGGAAAAGATGCACAGGGAGAAACTGAACCAGTTGGAAAGAAACACAGGGGGAAAGAGAGCGATGTGGAAAAGAACCACAGGGGGAAACAGATCCAGTGGGAATGAAGCACAGAGGAATAGAGACCCAGTGGGAAAGATTCACAGGGGGAAAGAGATGGAGTGGAAAAGAAACACAGGGTGAAAGTGACCCTGTGGGAATGAAAGACAGGAGGAAAGAGACCCAGTGGTAAAAAAAATACAGAGGGAAGGACATCCAGTGGCTAAGAAGCACAGAGGCAAATAGACACACTGGTAATAGCCAGTAATAGACTGGTAATAGACACACAGAGGGAAAGAGAAACATTGGGAAAGAAACAAAGCAGGGAACAGACCCAGTGGGGAAGAAAAACAGAGGGAAAGAGACCCAGTGGGACAGAAGCAAAGCGGCAAATAGTCCAAGTGGGAAAGAAGCATAGGGGGCAAGAGACACAATGTCGTATAAAAACAAGGTGAAAGAGGCCCAGTTGTAAAGAAGGATAGGGAGAAACTGACTCAGTTGGAAAGAAACACAGGGGGAAAGAGACCCAATGGAAAATAAACACAGGGGGGAAGAGTTCCAGTGGGAAAGAAGCACAGAGGAATAGAGACCCAGTGGGAAGGAAGCACAGAAGGAAAGAGACCCGGGGGAAAGAAGGACAGAGGGAAAGAGCCCCAGTGAGAAAGAAACAAAGAGCGAAAGAGACCCAGTGGGAAAGATTCACAGGGGGAAAGAGCCAGAGTGGAAAAGACACACAGAGGGAAGAGACACAGTGGAAGAGAAACACAGGGGGAATGCGAACCAATGGGAATGATGCACGGAGGGAAAGAGACCCAGTAGGAAAGAAGCACTGGGGGAAATAGAAAAAGAGGGAAAGAAACACTGAGGTAAATGCACCCAGTGGGAACAAAATCAGAGAGGGAAATAGACCCAGAAGGAATGAACATTGGGGGGAAAGAGACACAGTGGGAAAGAAAAAATCTCAGAGGGAAAGAGTCCGAGTGGGAAATAAACACAGGAGGAAAGAAGCCCAGTGGAAAACAAGAACAGAGAGAAACTGACTCAGTTGGAAAGAAACACAGGGGGACAGAGACCCAGTGGAAAATAAACATGGGGGAAGAGATCCAGTGGGAAAGAAGCACAAAGGAATAGAGACCCAGTGGGAACGAAGCACAGAGGGAAAGAGACCCAGGGGGAAAGAAAGACAGAGGGAAAGGAACCCAGTGGGAAAGAAGCATAGAGGGAAAGAGACCGAGTGGGAAAGGTTCACAGGGAAAATAAGACTGAGTGGAAAAGAAACACAGGGTGAAAGTGACGAGGTGGGAATGAATGACAGGGTGAATAAGACCCAGTGGGAAGGAAGCACGGAGGGAAAGAGACCCAGGGGGAGAGAAGCACAGAGGGAAAGAGACCCAGTGGGAAAGAAGCACTGGGGGAAATAGAAAAAAGCGGAAAGAAACACTGAGGGAAATGCACCCAGTGGGAAAAAAAAGAGGGAAATAGACCCAGTAGGAATGAAACACAGGGGGAAAGAGACCCAGTGGGAAAGAAACTCAGAGGGAAGGAGATGCAGTGGGAAATAAAGACGGGGAAAGAGGCCCAGTGGAAAAGAAACACAGGAGGAAAGAGACCCAGTGGGAAATGAGCACAGAGGGAAAGGGATCCAGTGGGAAAGAAGCTTAGAGGGAATGAGACTCAGTGGGGAAAAAAAAACTCAGAGGGAAAGAGACCCTGTGGGAAAGATTCACAGGGGGAAAGAGACCGAGTGGAAAAGAAACACAGGGTGACAGTGACCCGGTGGGAATGAAAGACGGTGAATTAGAACCAGTGGGAAGGAAGAACAGAGGGAAAGAGACCCAGTGGGAATAGAAACTCAGAGGGAAAGAGACAGAGTGGGAAATAAACACCGTGGGAAAGAGAGCAAGTGGAAAATAAACAGAACGGGAAAGAGACCCACTGGAAAAGAAGCACAGGGAGAAACTGAATCAGTTGGAAAGAAACACAGGGGGACAGAGACCCAGTTTAAAATAAACACAGGGGGAATAGATCCAGTGGGAAAGAAGCACAGAGGGAAAGGGATCCAGTGGGAAAGAAGCATAGAGGGAAAGAGATCCAGTGGAAAGGAAACTCAGAGGGAAAGAGACCCAGTGGGAAATAAACACAGGTGGAAGAGATCCAGTGGGAAAGAAGCACAGAGGAATAGAGACCCAGTGGGAAGGAAGCACAAAGGGAAAGAGACCCAGGGGGAAAAAAGGACAGAGGGAAAGTGACCAAGTAGGAAAGAAACACAGGGGCAAGAGACCCAGTGGGAAAGAAACAATGGGGGAAATAGAATAAATGGGAAAGAAACATTGATGTAAATGCACCCAGTGGGGGGGAAAAAACAGAGAGGAAAATAGACACATTAGGAGTGAAACACAGGGGGGAAAGAAACCCAGTGGGAAAGAAACTCAGAGGGAAAGAGACCCAGTGAGAAATAAAGACAGGGGGAAAGAGGACCAGTGGGAAAAAAAAAACAGGAGGAAAGAGACTCAGTTGGGAAAAAAACACAGAGGGAAGGAGATCCAGTGGGTTAGAAGTACAGAGGGAAAGAGACACACTGGTAAAGAAGCACAAAGGGAAAGAGACACATTGGGAAAGAAACACAGCTGGGAAGAGACCAAGAGCGAAAGAAACACAGAGGGAAAGAGACCCAGTGGGACAGAAGCAATGAGGGAAATAGACCAAGTGGGAAAGAAGCACAGGGGGCAAGAGACACAATGTGGTATAAACACACGGGGAAAGAGTCCCAGTGGAAAAGAAGCGCAGGAGAAACTGACTGACTGTCGTATAAAAACAAGGTGAAAGAGGCCCAGTTGTAAAGAAGGATAGGGAGAAACTGACTCAGTTGGAAAGAAACACAGGGGGAAAGAGACCCAATGGAAAATAAACACAGGGAGAAGAGATCCAGTGGGAAAGAAGCACAGAGGAATAGAGTCCCAGTGGGAAGGAAGCACAGAGGGAAAGAGACCCAGGGGGAAAGAAGGACAGAGGGAAAGGGATCCAGTGGGAAAGAAGCATAGAGGGAAAGAGACCCAGTGGAAAGGAAACTCAGAGGGAAAGAGACCCAATGGGAAATAAATACACGTGGAAGAGATCCAGTGGGAAAGAAGCACAGAGAAATTGAGTCCCAGTCGGTAGGAAGCACAGAGGGAAAGAGAGCCTGGGGGAAAGAAGGACAGAGGGAAATGAACCCTGTAGGAAAGAAACACAGGTGGAAGAAACCCAGTGGGAAAGAAGCAATGGGGGAAATAGAATAAGTGGGAAAGAAACATTGACGTAAATGCACCGAGTGGGTAAAAAACAGAGAGGGAAATAGACACATTAGGAATGAAACACAGGGGGGAAAGAAACCCAGTGGGAAAGAAAATCAGAATGAAAAAGACCCAGTGGGAAATAAACACAGGGGGAAAGAGGCCCAGTGGAAAAGAAAAACAGGGGGAAAGAGACCTAGTTGGAAAGAAGCACAGAGGGAAAGGGAACCAGTGAGATAGAAGCATAGAGGGAAAGAGACTCAGTGGAAAAGAAAGACAGGGGGAAAGAAACCCATTGGAAAAGGACCACAGGTTAAAAGAGCACCAGTGCAAAAAAAAACACAGAGGACAAGATACCCAGTCACAAAGAAACACATGGGGAAAGAAACGCATTGGAAATTAAGTACAGAGGAAAAGAGAACCAGTGTGAAAGATACACGGGGGTATATAAACTCAGTGGAACAGAAACAAAGGGGAATGGAGACCTGGTGGATAGAAACACAGGGGGAAAGAGACACAGTGCGAAACAAATATAGGGGGAAAGAGACCCAGTTGTAAAGTAAAATAGGGGAAAGAGACCCACTGGGAAAGATAAACAGGGGATAAGAGATCCAGAGTAAAAGGAGCACAGGTTAAAAGAGCCCCTGTGGAAAAGCAGTACGGGGGTAAAGAGACCCAGCAGGAAAGAAGCACATAGGGAAAGAGACCCAGTGGGAAAGAAACACAGGGTGAAAGAGACCCGGTGGGAATGAAACACATGAGGAATAGAGACCCAGTGGGAAAGAAGCACAGAGGGAAAGAGACCCAGTGCGAAATAAACACGGAGGGAAAGAGACCCAGGGGGAAAGCAGCACAGAGAGAAAGAGACCCATTAGGACAGAAACACAGGAGGAAGAGACCCAATGGGAAAGAAGCACTGGGGGAAATAGAAAAAGTGGGAAAGAAACATTGAGGTACATGCACCCAGTGGGAAAATAAAACATAGAGGTAAATAGACCCAGTAGGAATGAAACACAAGGGGGAAAGGGAACCAGTGGGAAAGAAACTCAGAGGGAAAGAGACCCAGTGGGAAATAAACACAAGGGGAAAGAGGCCCAGTGGAAAAGAAACACAAGGGGAAAGAGACCCAGTAGGAAGGAAGCACAGAGGGAAAGGGATCCACTGGCAAATAAGCATAGAAAGAAAGCAATCCAGTGGGGAAAAAAAAACAGAGGGAAAAAGACTCGGTGGGAAAGAAACACAGAGGGGAAAAGACCCAGTGGGAAACAAACACAGGGGGAAAGAGACCCACTGGGAAAGAAACACAGGGGGAAAGAGACCCACTGGGAAAGAAACACAGGGGGAAAGAGACCCCATGGAAAAGAAACACAGGGGTAAAGAAAAGAAACCCATTGGAAAAGGAGCACAGGTTAAAAGAGCACAAATGGAAAAGAAACACTGAGGAAAAGTTACCCAGTCGGCAAGAAACACATGGGGAAAGAGACCCATTGGAAAAGAAGCACAGAGGAAAAGAGAACCAGTGGGAAAGATACACGCGGGTGTATAAACTCAGTGGAACAGAAACAAAGGGGAGTAGAGACGCGTTGGATAGAAAAACAGGGGGAAAGGGACACAGTGCGAAAGAAATATATGGGGAAAGAGACCCAGTGATAAAGTGACATGGGGAAAAGAGACCCACTGGGAAAGATAAACAGGGCAGTAGAGATCCAGAGTAAAAGGAGCACAGGTTAAAATAGCCCCAGTGGAAAAGCAGCTCAGGGGTAAAGAGACCCAGCGGGAAAGAAGCACATAGGGAAAGAGACCCAGTGGGAAAGAAACACAGGGTGAAAGAGACCCGGTGGGAATGATGCACACGAGGAATAGAGACCCAGCGAGAAAGAAACACAGAGGGAAGCAGATCCAGTGGGAAAGAAGCACAGAGGGAAAGAGACCTATTGTGAAAAAAAAAAACACAGACTGATAGAGACCCAATGGGATTGAAGCACAGAGGGAAAAAGACACAATGGTAAAGAAGCACAGAGGGACAGAGACCCTTTGGGAAAGAAACACAGAGGGAAAAAAAAAACATTTGGAAAGAGGCATAGAGGGAAAGAGACCCGGTGGGAAAGAATACCGTGGGAAAGACACCCAGTGGAAAATAAACACAGGAGAAAGAGTCCAAGTGTGAAAGAAGCACAGGAGGCAAGAGACACAATGTTGTATAAACACAAGGGGAAAGAGGCCCAGTGGAAAAGAAGCACAGGGAGAAAGTGACTCAGTTGGAAAGAAAGACAGGGGGAAAGAGACCCAGTGGAAAATAAACACAGGGAGAAGAGATCCAGTGGGAAAGAAGCACAGAGGAATAGAGACCCAGTGGGGAGGAATCACAGAGGGAAAGAGCCCCAGTGCAAAAGAAACACAGAGGGAAAGAGACCGAGTGGAAAAGAAACACAGGGTGAAAGTGACCCAGTGGGAGTGAAAGACAGGAGGAAAGATACCCTGTGGGAAAAAAAAGCACAAAGGGAAGGAGATCCAGTGGAAAGAAGCACAGAGGGAAATAGACACACTGGTAAAGAAGCACAGAGGGAAAGAGACACATTGGGAAAGCAGCACAGCGGGGAAGAGACACAGTGGGAAAGAAACACAGTGGGACAGAAGCAAAGAGGGAAATAGACCAAGTGGGAAAGAAGCACAGGGGGCAAGAGAGACACAATGTGGTATAAACACAAGGGGAAAGAGTCCCAGTGGAAAAGAAGCACAGGGAGAAACTGACTCAGATGGAAAGAAACACAAGGGGAAAGAGACCCAGTTGGAAATAAACACAGGGAGAAGGGATCCTTAGGAACGAAGCACAGAGGAATAGAGACCCAGTGGGAAGGAAGCACAGAGGGAAAGAGACCCGGGGGGCAAAGAAGGACAGAGGGGAAGGGACCCAGTTGGAAAGAAGCATAGAGGGAAAGAGCCCCAGTGAGAAAGAAACACAGAGGTAAAGAGGTCCAGTGGGAATGATTCACAGGGGGAAAGAGACCGAGTGGAAAAGACGCACAGTGGGAAAGAGAAACAGTGGAAGAGAAACAAAGGGGGAATGAGAACCAGTGGGAATGAAGCACAGAGGGAAAAAGACACAATGGTAAAGAAGTACAGAGAGAAAGAGACACAGTAGGAAAGAAACAGAGGGGGAAGAGACCCAATGGGAAAGAAGCACTGGGGGAAATAGAAAAATTGGGAAAGAAACACTGAGGTAAATGCACCCTGTGGGAAAAAAACAGACAGGGAAATACACCCAGTAGGAATGAAACACAGGGGGGAAAGAGACCCAGTGGGAAATAAACACAGGGGGAAAGAGAACCAGTGGAAAAGAAACACAGGGAGAAAGAGACCCAGTGGGAAAGAAGCACAGAGGGAATGAGACCCAGTGATAAAAAACTCTGAGGGAAAAAGACCCAGTGGGAAATAAACACAGGGGGAAAGACACCCAGTGGAAAATAAACACAGGGGGAAAGAGTCCCATGGGAAAAGAAGCACAGGGAAAACTGACTCAGTTGGAAAGAAACACCGGGGGACAGAGACCCGGTGGAATATAAACACAGGGGGAAGAGATCCAATGGGAAGGAAGCACAGAAAGAAAGAGACCCGGGGGAAAAGAAGGACAGAGGGAAAGGGACCCAGTGGGAAAGAAGCATAGAGAGAAAGAGCCCCAGTGCGAAAGAAACACAGAGGGAAAGAGTCCCAGTGGGAAAGATTCACAGGGGGAAAGAGACCCAGTGGAAAAGACGCACAGAGGGAAAGAGACCCAGTGGAAAAGGAGCACAGGTTAAAAGAGCACCAATGGAAAAGAAATACAGAGGAAAAAATACCCAGTCGGAAAGAAACACAAGGGAAAGAGACCCATTGGAAAAGAGAACCAGTGGGAAAGATAGAAACACAGGGGGAAAAAGAAACAGTGCGAAAGAAATATAGGGGAAAAGAGACCGTTGGGAAAGATTCACAGGGGGAAAGAGCCAGAGTGGAAAAGACGCACAGAGGGAAGAGACACAGTGGAAGAGAAGCACAGGGGCAATGAGAACCAATGGGAAGGAAACAGGGAGAGTAAGAGATGCAGGGGGAAAGAGGCCCAGAGGGAAAGAGACCCAGTGGGAAACAAACTCAGAAGGAAAGAGACCCAGTGGGAAATAAACACAGGGGGAAAAAGGTCCACAGGAAAAGAAACACAGGGGGAAAGAGACCCATTGGGAAAGAAGCACAGAGGGAAAGGGATCCTGTGGGAAAGAAGCATAGAGGGAAAGAGTCCCATTGGGGAAAAAACTCAGAGGGAAAGAGACCCAGTGGGAAATAAACACAGGGGGAATATATCCAGTGGGAACGAAGCACAGAGGAATAGAGAACCAGTGGGAAGGAAGCATGGAGGGAAATAGACCCAAGGGGGGAGAAGCACAGAAGGAAAGAGACCCAGTAGGAAAGAAACACAGGGGGAAGAGACCCAGTGGGAAGGAAACACAGGGGGAAAGAGAACTAGTGGGCAATAACCACAGAGGGAAATGGATCCAGTGGGAAAGAAACACAGAGGTAAAGGGATCCAGTGGGAAAGAAGCATAGAGGGAAAGAGACCCAGTGGGGGGAAAAAAACTCAGAGGGAAAGAGACCCACTGGAAAAGAAGCACAGGGAGAAACTGGTTCAGTTGGAAAGAAACACAGGGGGACAGAGACCCAGTTTAAAATAAAAACAGGGGGAATAGATCCAGTGGGAAAGAAGCACAGAGGGAAAGAGACCCAGTGGAAAGGAAACTCAGAGGGAAAGAGACCCAGTGGGAAATAAATACAGGTGGAAGAGATCCAGTGGGAAAGAAGCACAGAGGAATAGAGAGCCAGTGGGAAGGAAACACAGAGGGAAAGAGACACGTTGGGAAAGAAACACAGCTGGGAAGAGACCAAGAGCGAACGAAACACAGAGGGAAAGAGACCCAGTGGGAAAGAAGCACAGGGGGCAAGAGACACAATGTGGTATAAACACAAGGGGAAAGAGTCCCAGTGGAAAAGAAGCACAGGGAGAAACTGACTCAGTGGAAAGAAACACAGGAGGAAAGAGACCCATTGGAAAATAAAGACAGGAAGAAGAGATCCAGTGGGAATAAAGCACAGAGGAATAGAGTCCCAGTGGGATGGAAGCACAGAGGGAAAGAGACCCAGGGGGAAAGAAGGACAGAGGGAAAGGGACCCAGTGCAAAAGAAGCACAGAGGGAAAGAGACCCAGTGGGAAAGATTCACAGGGGGAAAGAGACCGAGTGGAAAAAAAACTCAGAGGGAAAGAGACCCAGTGGGAAATAAATACACGTGGAAGAGATCCAGTGGGAAGGAAGCACAGAGGGAAAGAGATCCAGGGGGTAAGAACGACAGAGGGAAATGGACCCATTAGGAAAGAAACACAGGTGGAAGAAACCCAGTGGGAAAGAAGCAATGGGGGAAATAGAATAAGTGGGAAAGAAACATTGAGGTAAATGCACCCAGTGGGTAAAAAACAGAGAGGGAAATAGACACATTAGGTATGAAACATAGGGGGGAATGAAACCCAGTGGGAAAGAAACTCAGAGGGAAAAAGACCCAGTGGGAAATAAACACAGGGGGAAAGAGGCCCAGTGGAAAAGAAAAACAGGGGGCAAGAGACCTAGTTGGAAAGAAGCACAGGCGGAAAGGGAACCAGTGAGAAAGAAGCATAGAGGGAAAGAGACTCAGTGGGAAAAAAACTTAGAGGGAAAGAGACAGAGTGGAAAATAAACACAGGGCGAAAGAGACCCAGTGGAAAATAAACACAGGGGGAAAGAGACCCAGTGGAAAATAAACACAGGGGGAAAGACACCCAGTGGAAAAGAACCACAGGGAGAAACTGACTCAGTTGGAAATAAACACAGGGGGAGCGAGACCCAGAGGAAAATAAACACAGGGTGAAGAGATCCAGTGGGAAAGAAACACAGGGGGAAAGAGACCCCATGGAAAAGAAACACAGGGGGCAAGAAACCAATTGGAAAAGGACCACAGGTTAAAAGAGCACCAGTGGAAAAGAAACACAGAGGAGAAGATACCCAGTCGCAAAGAAACACATGGGGAAAGAAACGCATTGGAAATTAAGTACAGAGGAAAAGAAAACCAGTGGGAAAGATACACGGGGGTATATAAACTCAGTGAAACAGAAACAAAGGGGAATGGAGACCTGATGGATAGAAACACAGGGGGAAAGAGAAACAGTGCGAAAGAAATATAGGGGGAAAGAGACCCACTGGTAAAGTAACATTGGAGAAAGAGACCCACTGGGAAAGATAAACAGGGGATTAGAGATCCAGAGTAAGAGGAGCACAGATTAAACGAGCCGCAGTGGAAAAGCAGCACGGGGGTAAAGAGACCGAGCGGGAAAGAAGCACATAGGGAAAGAGACCCAGTGGGATAGAAACACAGGGTGAAAGAGACCCAGGGGGAAAGAAACACAGAGGGAAAGAGACAGAGTTGGACAGAAACACAGGGGGAAGAGACCCAGTGGGAAAGAAGCACTGAGGGAAATAAAAAAAAAAGCAGGAAAGAAACACTGAGGTAAATGCACCCAGTGGGAAACAAAAACAGAGAAGGAATTTGACCCAGTAGGAATGAAGCAAAGCAGGGGAAAGAGATCCAGTGGGAAAGAAACTCAGAGGGAAAGAGACCCAGTGGGAAAGAAACACAGGGAAGAAAGAGTCCCAGTGAAAAAGAAACACGGGGGAAAGCGACCCAGTGTGAATGCAGCGCAGAGGGAAAGGGACCCAGTGGGAAAGAAACACCAATGGAAATAGACCCAGTGGGAAACAGACACAGGGGGAAAGAGACCCACTGGGAAAGAAACACAGGGGGAAAGAAACCCATTGGAAAAGGAGCACAGGTTAAAAGAGCACCAATGGAAAAGAAACATTCGGAAAGAAACACATTGGGAAAGTGAGCCATTGGAAAAGAAGCACAGAGGTAAAGAGAACCATTGTGAAAGATACACAGGGGAATATAAACTCTGTGGAAAAGAAACTCAGGGGAATGGAGTCCCAGTGGATAGAAACACAGGGGTAAAGAGACACAGTGGGAAATAAACATAGGGGGAAAGAGACCCACTAGGAAAGATACACAGGGGAATAGAGACCCAGAGTAAAGGAGCTCAGATTAAAAGAGCCCCAGTGGAAAAGCAGCACAGGGGTAAAGAGACCGAGCGTGAAAGAAGAACGTAGGGAAAGAGGCTGAGTGGGCAAGTAACACACGGTGAAAGAGACCCAGTGGGAATGAAAGACAGGAGGAAAGAGACCCAGTGGGGAAAAAACACAGAGGGAAGGTGATCCAGTGTGAAAGAAACACAGAGGGAAAGAGACCCAGTGGGAAAGAAGCAAACAGGGAAATAGCCCAAGTGGGAAAGAAGCACAGGGGGCAAGAGACACAATGTGGTATAAACACAAGGGGAAAGAGTCCCAGTGGAAAAGAAGCACAGGAGGAATGAGACCCAGTGGAAAATAAAGACAGGGAGAAGAGATCCAGTGGGAAAGAAGCACAGAGGAATAGAGTCCCAGTGGGAAGGAAGCACAGAGGGAAAGAGACCCAGGGGGAAAGAAGGACAGAGGGAAAGGGACCCAGGGGGAAAGAAGCATCGAGAGAAAGAGCCCCAGTGCGAAAGAAACACAGAGGTAAAGAGACCCAGTGGGAAAGATTCACAGGGGGAAAGAAACCGAGTGGAAAAGAAACACTGGGTGAAAGTGACCCGGTGGGAATGAAAGACTGGAGGAAATAGACCCAGTGGGATAAAAACACAAAGGGAAGGAGATCCAGTGGGAAAGCAGCACAGAGGGGAAAAGACCCAGTAGGAAAGAAACACAGGGGGAAGAGACCCAGTGGGAAAGAAGCACTGGGGGAAATAGAAAAAGTGGGAAAGAAACATTGAGGTACATGCACCCAGTGGGAAAATAAAACATAGAGGTAAATAGACACAGTAGGAATGAAACACAGGAGGGAAAGGGAACCAGTGGGAAAGAAACTCAGAGGGAAAGAGACCCAGTGGGAAATAAACACAAGGGAAAAGAGGCCCAGTGGAAAAGAAACACAAGGGGAAAGAGACCCAGTAGGAAGGAGGCACAGAGGGAAAGGGATCCAGTGGGAAAGAAGCATAGAAAGAAAGCGATCCAGTGGGGGGAAAAAAAAGAGGGAAAAAGACTCGGTGGGAAAGAAACACAGAGGGGAAAAGACCCAGTGCGAAACAAACACAGGGGGAAAGAGACCCACTGGGAAAGAAACACAGGGGGAAAGAGACCCAGTGAAAAAGAAACACAGGGGGAAAGAAAAGAAACCCATTGGAAAAGGAGCACAGGTTAAAAGAGCACAAATGGAAAAGAAACACAGAGGAAAAGTTATCCAGTTGGCAAGAAACACATGGGGAAAGAAACCCATTGGAAATGAAGCAAAGAGGAAAAGAGAACCAGTGGGAAAGATACACGGGGGTATATAAACTCTAAAACAGAAACATTGGGGAATGGAGATGCGTTGGATAGAAACACAGGGGGAAAGAGACACAGTGCGAAAGAAATATAGGGGGAACGAGACCCAGTGATAAAGTGACATGGGGAAAAGAGACCCACTGGGAAAGATAAACAGGGCAGTAGAGACCCAGAGTAAAAGGAGCACAGATTAAAATAGCCCCAGTGGAAAAGCAGCTCGGGGGTAAAGAGACCGAGTGGGAAAGAAGCACATAGGGAAAGAGACCCAGTGGGAAAGAAACACAGGGTGAAAGAGACCCGGTGGGAATGAAACACAAGAGGAAAGAAACCCAGTGAGAAAGAAACACAGAGGGCAGTAGATCCAGTGGGAAACAAAGACAGAGGGAAAGAGACCTATTGGAAAAAAAACACAGAGTGAAAGAGACCCAGTGGGGAAAAAACTCAGAGGGAAAGAGACAGATTTGGAAGTAAACATAGGGGGAAAGAGACCCAGTGGAAAATAAACACAGTGGGAAGAGATCCAGTGGGAAAGAAGCACAGAGGAATAGAGACCCAGTGGGAAGGAAGCACAGAGGGAAATGGACCCAGTGGGAAAGAAGCATAGAGGGAAAGAGCCCCAGTGCAAAAGAAACACAGAGTGAAAGAGACCGAGTGGGAAAGAAGCACTGGGGGAAATAGACACATTGGTAAAGAAGCACAGAGGGAAATAGACACATTGGTAAAGAAGCACAGAGGAAAAGAGACACATTGGGAAAGCAGCACAGCGGGGAAGAGACCCAGTGGGAAAGAAACACAGTGGGAAAGAGACCCAGTGGGACAGAAGCAAAGAGGGTAATAGACCAAGTGGGAAAGAAGCACAGGGGGCATGACAGACACAATGCCTTATAAACACAAGGGGAAAGAGTCCCAGTGGAAAAGAAGCACAGGGAGAAGCTGACTCAGTTGGAAAGTAACACAGGGGGAAAGAGACCCAGTTGGAAATAAACACAGTGAGAAGAGATCCAGTAGGAAAGAAGCACAGAGGAATAGAGACCCAGTGGGAAGGAAGCACAGAGGGAAAGAGACCCAGGGGGAAAGAAGGACAGAGGGAAAGGGAGCCAGTTGGAAAGAAGCATAGAGGGAAAGAGCCCCAGTGAGAAAGAAACACAGAGGGAAAGCGACCCAGTGGGAATGATTCACAGGGGGAAAGAGACCGAGTGGAAAAGACACAAAGAGGGAAAAAGAAACAGTGGAAGAGAAAGAAAGAGGGAATTAGAACCAGTGAGAATGAAGCACAGAGGGAAAAAGACACAATGATAAAGAAGTACAGAGAGAAAGAGACACAGTAGGAAAGAAACACAAGGGGAAGAGACCCAATGGGAAAGAAGCACTGGGGGAAATAGAAAAAGTGGGACAGAAACACTGAGGTAAATGCACCCAGTGGGAAAAAAAACAGAGAGGGAAATAGACCCGGTAGGAATGAAACACGGGGGGTAAAGAGACCCTGTGGGAAAGACCCTCAGAGGGAAAGAGACCCAGTGGGAAATAAACACAGGGGTAAAGAGTCCCAGTGGAAAAGAAACACAGGGAGAAAGAGACCCAGTGGGAAAGAAGCACAGAGGGAAAGGGATCCAGTGGGAAAGAAGTAGAGAGGGAAAGAGACCCAGTGGGAAAAAAACTCAGAGGGAAAGAAACCCAGTGGGAAATAAACACAGGGGGAAAGACACCCAGTGGAAAATAAAAACAAGGTTAAAGTGGCCCAGGGGAAAAGAAGCACAGGGAGAAACTGACTCAGTTGGAAAGAAACACCGGGGGACAGAGACCCATAGGAATATAAACACAGGGGGAAGAGACCCAGTTGGAAAGGATGCACAGAAAGAAAGAGACCCGGGGGAAAGAAGGACAGAGGGAAAGGGACCCAGTGGGAAAGAAGCATAGAGAGAAAGAGCCCCAGTGTGAAAGAAACACAGAGGGAAAGAGTCCCAGTGGGAAAGATTCACAGGGGGAATGAGACCCAGTGGGAATGAAGCACAGAGGTAAAGAGACCCAGTGGGAAAGATTCACAGAGGGAAAGAGACCCAGTGTAACAGACGCACAGAGGGAAAGAGACACAGTGGAAAAGGAGCACAGGTTTAAAGAGCACCAATGGCAAAGAAACACAGAGGTAATGATACCCAGCCGGACAGAAACACATGGGGAAAGAGACCCATTGTAAATGAAGCACACAGGAGAAGAGAACCAGTGGGAAAGGTGCACGGGGGAATACAAAGTCAGTGGAACAGAAAAAAAAGGGGAATGGAGACCCAGTGGATAGAAACACAGGGGGAAAAGACACAGTGTGAAAGAGATATAGGGGAAAAGAGACCGACTGGGAAAGATAAAGAACGGAATAGAGTCCCAGAGTGAAAGGAGCACAGATTTAAATAGCCCCAGTGGAAAAGCAGCTCGGGGGTAAAGAGACCCAGCAGGAAAGAGGCACATAGGGAAAGACACCCATTGGGAAAGAAACACAGAGGGAAGAAGATCCAGTGGGAAAGAAATACAAAGGGAAAGAGACCTATTGGAAAAAAAAGCATAGAGTGATAGAGATCCAGTGGGAAAGAAGCACAGAGGGAAATAGACAAGTTGGTGAAGAAGCATAGAGGGAAAGAGACCAAGTGGAAAAGACCCACGGAGGAAAAGAGAACCATTGGAAATAAACACAGGGGGAAGGAATCTCAATGGGAAGGAAGCACAGAGGGAAAGAGACTGAGTGGGAAAGAAGTTCAGAGAGATAGAGACCCAGTGGAAAAGGAGCACAGAGGGAAAGAGAAACAGTGGGAAAGATGTGCTGCGAGAAAGAGACCCAGTGGGATTGAAACACTGAGGGAAAGAAACCAAGTGGGAAAGAAACACAGGGAGAAAATGAATAAGTGGAAATGAAACAAAGGGGGAAAGAGATCCAAAGGGAACGAAATACAGAAGCAAAAAGAACCATTGGGAAATATACACAGGGGGTAAGAGTGCCAGTGGAAAAGAGGCACAGGGAGAAAGAGATCCAGTGGAAAAGGAGCACAGATGAATAGAGACCCGATGGGAAAGAAGTGGAGAGGGAAAGAGACACCGTGGGAAATTAGCACAGAGGGAAAGAGACCCAGTGGGAAAAAAATACAGAGGGAAAGAGAACCGGTGGGAAAGAAACACAGGGGGAAAGAGACCCGTGGAAAATAAAAACAGGGGCAAAGAGATCAAGTGGAAAAGAAGCACCGATGAATAGAGACCCAGTGGGAAAGAAGCACAGAGGGAAAGAGACCCAGTGGGAAGGAAGCACAGAAAGAAAGGGACCCAGTGGAAAAGAAGCATAGAGAGAAAGAACCCCAGTGCAAAAGAAACACAGAGGTAAAGAGACCCAGTGGGAAAGATTCACAGGGGGACAGAGACCCAGTGGAAAATTAACACAGGGGGAAGAGATCCAGTGCGAACGAAGCACAGAGTAATAGCGACCCAGTGGGAAGGAAGCACAGAGGGACAGGGACCCTTTGGGAAAGAAACACAGAGGGAAAAAGACCCTTTTGGAAAGAGGCATGGAGGGAAACATACCCCATGGGAAAGAATACCGTGGGAAGGAGACCCAGCGGAAAATAAGTACAGGGGAAAGGGACCAAGTGTTAAAGAAGCACAGGGTGAAAGAGACCAAGTGGAAAAGACCCACGGAGGAAAAGAGAAGCATTGGAAATAAACACAGGGGCAAGGAATCCCAGTGGGATAGAAGCACAGAGGGAAAGAGACCGAGTGGGAAAGAAGTTCAGAGGGATAGAGACCCAGTGGGGAGGAAGCACAGAGGGAAAGATACCCAGTCGGAAAGAAAAACTTGGGGAAAGTGACCCATTGGAAATGAAGCACAGAGGAGAAGAGAAGCAGTGGGAAAGGTGCACGGGGGAATACAAAGTCAGTGGAACAGAAAAAAAAGGGGAAAGGAGACCCGGTGGATAGTAACACAGAGGGATAAAGACACAGTGCGAAAGAAATATAGGGGGAAGGAGACCCAGTGGTAAAGCAACATAGGGGGAAAGAGACTGACTGGGAAAGATAAAGAACGGAATAGAGTCCCAGAGTAAAAGGAGCAGAGATTAAAATAGCCCCAGTGGAAAAGCAGCTCGGGGGTTAAGAAACCCAGCAGGAAAGAGGCACATAGGGAAAGAGACCCAGTGGGAAAGATACACAGGGAGAAAGAGACCGGGTGGGAAGGAAACACAGGGAGAAACTGAATTAGTTGAAAAGAGACACAGGGGGATAGAGACCCAGTGGAAAATTAACACAGGGAGAAGAGATCCAGTGGGAAAGAAGCACAGAAGAATAGAGACCCAGTGGCAAGGAAGCACAGAAGGAAAGAGACCCAGGGGGAAAGAAGGATGGAGGGAAATGGACCCAGTGGGAAAGAAGCATAGAGGGAAAGAGCCCCAGTGCAAAAATAACACAGAGTAAAAGAGACCCAGTGGGAAAGAAGCACTGGGGGAAATAGAAAAAGCGGGAAAGAAACACTGAGGGACATAGACCCAGTAGGAATGAAACACTGGGGGGAAAGAGACCCAGTGGGAAAGAAACTCAGAAGGAAAGAGACTCAGTGGGAAATAAACACAGGGGAAAAGAGGCCCATTGGAAAAGAAACACAGGGGGAAAGAGACCCAGTGGGAAAGAAGCACAGAGGGAAAGGGATCCAGTGGGAAAGAAGCATAGAGGGAAGGAGACCCAGTGGGAAAGATTCACAGGGGGAAAGAGATCGAGTGGAAAAGAAACACAGGGTGAAAGAGACCTAGTGGGAAAGAAGCACAGAGGGAAAGGGATCCAGTGGGAAAGAAGCATAGAGGGAAGGAGACCCAGTGGGAAAGATTCACTGGTGGAAAGAGCCAGAGTGGAAAAGACGCACAGAGGGAAGAGACACAGTGGAAGAGAAACACAGGGGAAATGAGAACCAATGGGAAGGAAGCACGGAGGGAAAGAGACATAGGGGGAAAGAGGCACAGAGGGAAATAGACCCAGTGGGAATGAAACACAGGGGGGAAAGCGACCCAGTGGGAAAGAAGCTCTGAGGGAAAGTGACCCAGTGAGAAATAAACACAGGGGGAAATAGGCCCACTGGAAAAGAAACACAGGGAGAAGGAGACCCATTGGGAAAGAAGCACAGAGGGAAAGGGATCCTGTGGGAAAGAAGCATAGAGGGAAAGAGACCCAGTGGGAAAAAAACTCAGAGGTAAAGAGACCCAGTGGGAAATAAACACCGGGGGAAAGAGGCCCAATGGAAAAGAAGCACAGGGAGAAACTGAATTAGTTGTAAAGAGACACAGGGGGACAGAGACCCAGTGGAAAATTAACACAGGGGGAAGAGATCCAGTGGGAACGAAGCACAGAGAAATACAGACCCAGTGGGAAGGAAGGACAGAGGGAAAGAGACCCAGGGGGAAAGAAGGACAGAGGGAAAGGGACCCAGTGAGAAAGAAGCATAGAGGGAAAGAGCCCCAGTGCAAAAGAAAGATAGAGTGAAAGAGACGCAGTGGGAAAGATTCACAGGCGGAAAGAGACCGACTGGAAAAGAAACACAGGGTGAAGGTAACCCGGTGGGAATGAAAGACAGGGGGAATGAGAACCAGTGGGAAGGAAGCATGGAGGGAAAGAGACCCAGGGGGAGAGAAGCACAGAAGGAAAGAGACCCAGTAGGAAAGAAACACAGCGGGAAGAGATCCAATGGGAAAGAAGCACTGGGGGAAATAGAAAAAGCGAGAAAGAAACACTGAGGTAAATGTACCCAATGGGGAAAAAAAAACAGAGAGGGAAATAGACCCAGTAGGAATGAAACATAGGGGGAAAGAGACCCAGTGGGAAAGAAACTCAGAGGGAAAGAGACAGAGTTGGAAATAAACACAGGGGGAAAAAGACCCAGTGGAAAATAAACACAGGGAGAAGAGATCCACTGGGCAAGAAGCACAGAGGAATATTTACCCAGTGGGAAGGATGCACAGAAGGAAAGAGACACAGGGGGACAGAAGGGCAGAGGGAAAGAAGCATAAAGAGAAAGAGCCGCAGTGAGAAAGAAACAAAGAGGGAAAGAGACACAGTGGGAAATAAACACAGGGTGAAGAGATCCATTGGGAAAGAAGCACAAAGGGAAAGGATTCCAGTGGGAAAGAATCATAGAGGGAAAGAGACACAGTGGGAAAAACATCTCAGAGGGAAAGAGACCCAGCGGGAAATAAACACAGGTGGAAGGAGACCGAGTGGAAAATAAACACAGGCGGAAGAGATCCAGTGGGAAAGAAGCACAGAGGAATAGTGACCCAATGGGAAGGAAGCACAGAGGGAAAGAGACCCGGGGGAAAGAAGGACAGAGGGGAATAGACCCAGTGGGAAGGAAGCATAGAGGGAAAGAGCCCCAGTGAGAATGAAACACAGAGGGAAAGAGACCCAGTGGGAAAGAGACCGAGTGGAAAAGACATGCAGAGGGAAAGAGACACAGTGGAAGAGAAACACAGGGGGAATGAGACCCAGTGGGAAGGAAGCACAGAGGGATAGAGACACAGGGGAAAGAAGCACAGAGGGAAAGACACCCAGTAGTAAAGAAACACAGGGGGAAAGAGGCCCAGTGGAAAAGAAGCACAGGGAGAAACTGACTCAGTTGGAAAGAAACACAGGGGGACAGAGAACCAGTGGAAAATAAACACAGGGGGAATAGATCCAGTGGGAAAGAAGCACAGAGGGAAAGGGATCCAGTGGGAAAGAAGCATAGAGGGAAAGAGACCCAGTGGGAAAAAAACTCAGAGGGGAAGAGACAGAGTGGAAAATAAACACAGGGGGAAAGAGACCCAGTGGAAAAGAAGCACAGGGAGAAACTGACTCAGTTGGAAAGAAACACAGGGGGAGAGAGACCCAGAGGAAAATAAACACAGGGTGAAGAGATCCAGTGGGAAAGAAGCACGGAGGAATAGAGACCCAGTGGGAAAGAAGGACAGAAGGAAAGTGAGCCAGGAGGAAAGAAACACAAGTGGAAGAGACCCAGTGGGAAAGAAGCAATGGGGGAAATAGAATTAGTGGGAAAGAAACATAGATGTAAAATGCACCCTGTGGGAAAATAAAACAGAGAGGGAAATAGACCCATTAGGAATGAAACACAAGGGGGGGAAAGAAACCCAGTGGGAAAGAAACTCAGAGGGAAAAAGACCCATTGGGAAATAAACACAGGGGGAAAGAGACCTAGTTGGAATGAAGCACAGAGGGAAGGGGAACCAGTGAGAAAGAAGCACAGAGGGAAAGAGACTCAGTGGGAAAATTCTCAGAGGGAAAGAGACAGAGTGGGAAATAAACACAGGGGGAAAGAGACCCAGTGGAAAATAAACGCAGGGGGAAAGAAACCCAGTGGAAAATAAGCACAGGGAGAAACCGACTCAGTTGGAAAGAAACACAGGGGGAGAGAGACCCAGTGGAAAATAAATACAGGAGGAAGAGATCCAGTGGGGAGGAAGCACAGAGGGAAAGAGACCCACTGGGAAAGAAACACAGGGGGAAACAGACCCAGTGGAAAAGAAACACAGGGGGAAAGAAAGCCATTGGAAAAGGACCACAGGTTAAAAGAGCACAAATGGAAAAGAAACACAGAGGAAAAGATACCCAGTCGGAAAACACACATGGGGAAAGACACACTTTGGAAATGAAGCACAGAGGAAAAGAGAACCAGTGGGAAAGATACACGGGGGTATATAAACTCAGTGGAACAGAAACAAAGGGGAATGGAGACCTGGTGGATAGAAACAAAGGGGGAAAGAGACACAGTGCGAAAGAAATATAGGGGGAAAGAGACCCAGTGGTCAAGTAACATAGGGGAAAGAGACCCACTGGGAAAGATAAACAGGGGAATAGAGATCCAGAATAAAAGGAGCACAGGTTAAAAGAGCCCCAGTGGAAAAGCAGCTCGGGGGTAAAGAGACCGAGTGGGAAAGAAGCACATAGGGAAAGAGACCCAGTGGCAAAGAAACACAGGGTGAAAGAGACCCGGTGGGAGTGAAACACAAGAGGAATAAAGACCCAGGGGGAGAGAAGCACAGAAGGAAAGAGACCCAGTAGGAAAGAAACACAGCGGGAAGAGATCCAATGGGAAAGAAGCACTGGGGGAAATAGAAAAAGCGAGAAAGAAACACTGAGGTAAATGTACCCAATGGGGAAAAAAAAACAGAGAGGGAAATAGACCCAGTAGGAATGAAACATAGGGGGAAAGAGACCCAGTGGGAAAGAAACTCAGAGGGAAAGAGACAGAGTTGGAAATAAACACAGGGGGAAAAAGACCCAGTGGAAAATAAACACAGGGAGAAGAGATCCACTGGGCAAGAAGCACAGAGGAATATTTACCCAGTGGGAAGGATGCACAGAAGGAAAGAGACACAGGGGGACAGAAGGGCAGAGGGAAAGAAGCATAAAGAGAAAGAGCCGCAGTGAGAAAGAAACAAAGAGGGAAAGAGACACAGTGGGAAATAAACACAGGGTGAAGAGATCCATTGGGAAAGAAGCACAAAGGGAAAGGATTCCAGTGGGAAAGAATCATAGAGGGAAAGAGACACAGTGGGAAAAACATCTCAGAGGGAAAGAGACCCAGCGGGAAATAAACACAGGTGGAAGGAGACCGAGTGGAAAATAAACACAGGCGGAAGAGATCCAGTGGGAAAGAAGCACAGAGGAATAGTGACCCAATGGGAAGGAAGCACAGAGGGAAAGAGACCCGGGGGAAAGAAGGACAGAGGGGAATAGACCCAGTGGGAAGGAAGCATAGAGGGAAAGAGCCCCAGTGAGAATGAAACACAGAGGGAAAGAGACCCAGTGGGAAAGAGACCGAGTGGAAAAGACACGCAGAGGGAAAGAGACACAGTGGAAGAGAAACACAGGGGGAATGAGACCCAGTGGGAAGGAAGCACAGAGGGATAGAGACACAGGGGAAAGAAGCACAGAGGGAAAGACACCCAGTAGTAAAGAAACACAGGGGGAAAGAGACCCAGTGGAAAAGAAGCACAGGGAGAAACTGAATCAGTTGGAAAGAAACACAGGGGGACAGAGAACCAGTGGAAAATAAACACAGGGGGAATAGATCCAGTGGGAAAGAAGCACAGAGGGAAAGGGATCCAGTGGGAAAGAAGCACAGAGGGAAAGAGACCCAGTGGGAAAAAAACTCAGAGGGGAAGAGACAGAGTGGAAAATAAACACAGGGGGAAAGAGACCCAGTGGAAAAGAAGCACAGGGAGAAACTGACTCAGTTGGAAAGAAACACAGGGGGAGAGAGACCCAGAGGAAAATAAACACAGGGTGAAGAGATCCAGTGGGAAAGAAGCACGGAGGAATAGAGACCCAGTGGGAAAGAAGGACAGAAGGAAAGTGACCCAGGAGGAAAGAAACACAAGTGGAAGAGACCCAGTGGGAAAGAAGCAATGGGGGAAATAGAATTAGTGGGAAAGAAACATAGATGTAAAATGCACCCTGTTGGAAAATAAAACAGAGAGGGAAATAGACCCATTAGGAATGAAACACAAGGGGGGGAAAGAAACCCAGTGGGAAAGAAACTCAGAGGGAAAAAGACCCATTGGGAAATAAACACAGGGGGAAAGAGACCTAGTTGGAATGAAGCACAGAGGGAAGGGGAGCCAGTGAGAAAGAAGCACAGAGGGAAAGAGACTCAGTGGGAAAATTCTCAGAGGGAAAGAGACAGAGTGGGAAATAAACACAGGGGGAAAGAGACCCAGTGGAAAATAAACGCAGGGGGAAAGAGACCCAGTGGAAAATAAGCACAGGGAGAAACCGACTCAGTTGGAAAGAAACACAGGGGGAGAGAGACCCAGTGGAAAATAAATACAGGAGGAAGAGATCCAGTGGGGAGGAAGCACAGAGGGAAAGAGACCCACTGGGAAAGAAACACAGGGGGAAACAGACCCAGTAGAAAAGAAACACAGGGGGAAAGAAAGCCATTGGAAAAGGACCACAGGTTAAAAGAGCACAAATGGAAAAGAAACACAGAGGAAAAGATACCAAGTCGTAAAAAACACATGGGGAAAGACACACTTTGGAAATGAAGCACAGAGGAAAAGAGAACCAGTGGGAAAGATACACGGGGGTATATAAACTCAGTGGAACAGAAACAAAGGGGAATGGAGACCTGGTGGATAGAAACACAGGGGGAAAGAGACACAGTGCGAAAGAAATATAGGGGGAAAGAGACCCAGTGGTAAAGTAACATAGGGGAAAGAGACCCACTGGGAAAGATAAACAGGGGAATAGAGACCCAGAGTAAAAGGAGCACAGGTTAAAAGAGCCCCTGTGGAAAAGCAGCACGGGGGTAAAGAGACCGAGTGGGAAAGAAGCACATAGGGAAAGAGACCCAGTGGCAAAGAAACACAGGGTGAAAGAGACCCGGTGGGAGTGAAACACAAGAGGAATAGAGACCCAGTGGGAAAGAAACTCAGAGGGAAAGAGACAGAGTTGGAAATAAACACAGGGGGAAAAAGACCCAGTGGAAAATAAACACAGGGAGAAGAGATCCACTGGGCAAGAAGCACAGAGGAATATTTACCCAGTGGGAAGGATGCACAGAAGGAAAGAGACACAGGGGGACAGAAGGGCAGAGGGAAAGAAGCATAAAGAGAAAGAGCCGCAGTGAGAAAGAAACAAAGAGGGAAAGAGACACAGTGGGAAATAAACACAGGGTGAAGAGATCCATTGGGAAAGAAGCACAAAGGGAAAGGATTCCAGTGGGAAAGAATCATAGAGGGAAAGAGACACAGTGGGAAAAACATCTCAGAGGGAAAGAGACCCAGCGGGAAATAAACACAGGTGGAAAGAGACCGAGTGGAAAATAAACACAGGTGGAAGACATCCAGTGGGAAAGAAGCACAGAGGAATAGTGACCCAATGGGAAGGAAGCACAGAGGGAAAGAGACCCGGGGGAAAGAAGGACAGAGGGGAATAGACCCAGTGGGAAGGAAGCATAGAGGGAAAGAGCCCCAGTGAGAATGAAACACAGAGGGAAAGAGACCCAGTGGGAAAGAGACCGAGTGGAAAAGACACGCAGAGGGAAAGAGACACAGTGGGAAAGAGACCGAGTGGAAAAGACACGCAGAGGGAAAGAGACACAGTGGAAGAGAAACACAGGGGGAATGAGACCCAGTGGGAAGGAAGCACAGAGGGATAGAGACACAGGGGAAAGAAGCACAGAGGGAAAGACACCCAGTAGTAAAGAAACACAGGGGGAAAGAGGCCCAGTGGAAAAGAAGTACAGGGAGAAACTGACTCAGTTGGAAAGAAACACAGGAGGAGAGAGACCCAGAGGAAAATAAACACAGGAAGAAGAGATCCAGTGGGAAAGAAGCACAGAGGAGTAGAGACCCAATGGGAAGGAAGCACAGAGGGAAAGAGACCCAGGGGGAAAGAAGGACAGAGGGAAAGTGAGCCAGGAGGAAAGAAACACAAGTGGAAGAGACCCAGTGGGAAAGAAGCAATGGGGGAAATAGAATTAGTGGGAAAGAAACATGAATGTAAAATGCACCCTGTGGGAAAATAAAACAGAGAGGGAAATAGACCCATTAGGAATGAAACACAAGGGGGAAAGAAACCCAGTGGGAAAGAAACTCAGAGGGAAAAAGACCCATTGGGAAATAAACACAGGGGGAAAGAGACCTAGTTGGAATGAAGCACAGAGGGAAGGGGAACCAGTGAGAAAGAAGCACAGAGGGAAAGAGACTCAGTGGGAAAAATCTCAGAGGGAAAGAGACAGAGTGGGAAATAAACACAGGGGGAAAGAGACCCAGTGGAAAATAAACGCAGGGGGAAAGAGACCCAGTGGAAAATAAGCACAGGGAGAAACCGACTCAGTTGGAAAGAAACACAGGGGGAGAGAGACCCAGTGGAAAATAAATACAGGAGGAAGAGATCCAGTGGGGAGGAAGCACAGAGGGAAAGAGACCCACTGGGAAAGAAACACAGGGGGAAACAGACCCAGTGGAAAAGAAACACAGGGGGAAAGAAAGCCATTGGAAAAGGACCACAGGTTAAAAGAGCACAAATGGAAAAGAAACACAGAGGAAAAGATACCAAGTCGTAAAAAACACATGGGGAAAGACACACTTTGGAAATGAAGCACAGAGGAAAAGAGAACCAGTGGGAAAGATACACGGGGGTATATAAACTCAGTGGAACAGAAACAAAGGGGAATGGAGACCTGATGGATAGAAACACAGGGGGAAAGAGACACAGTGCGAAAGAAATATTGGGGGAAAGAGACCCAGTGATAAAGTAAAATAGGGGAAAGAGACCCACTGGGAAAGATAAACAGGGGAATAGAGATCCAGAATAAAAGGAGCACAGATTAAAAGAGCCCCAGTGGAAAAGCAGCACGGGGGTAAAGAGACCGAGTGGGAAAGAAGCACATAGGGAAAGAGACCCAGTGGCAAAGAAACACAGGGTGAAAGAGACCCGGTGGGAATGAAACACAAGAGGAATAGAGACCCAGTAGGAAAGAAGCACAGAGGGAAAGAGACCCAGTGTGAAATAAGCACAGGGTGAAAGAGACCCAGTGGGAAAGAAACACATGGAGGAAAGAGTCCCAGTGAAAAAGAAACACGGGGGAAAGCGACCCAGTGGGAATGAAGTACAGAGGGAAAGAGACCCATTGGAAAAGGAGCACAGGTTAAAAGAGCACCAATAGAAATGAAACATAGTGGAAAAGAGACCCATTCGGAAAGAAAAACATTGGGAAAGTGAGTCATTGGAAAAGAAGCACAGAGTAAAAGAGAACCAGTGTGAAAGATACACGGGGGAATATAAAATCTGTGGAAAAGAAGCACAGGGCGAAAGAGACAGAGTGGGAAAGAAACATAGGGTGAAAGAGATCCACTGGGAAAGATACACAGGGGAATAGAGACCCAGAGTAAAAGGAGCACATATTAAAAGTGCCCCAGTGGAAAAGCAGCACAGGGGTAAATAGACCGAGAGTGAAAGAAGAACGTAGGGTTAGAGGCCGAGTGGGAAGGAAACACAGGATGAAAGTGACCTATGGGAATAAAAGACAGGAGAAAAGAGACCCAGTGGGAAAAAAAAACACAACGGGAAGGAGATCCAGTGGGAAAGAAGCACAGAGGGAAAGAGACAAACTGGTAAAGAAGCACAGAGGGAAAGAGACACATTGGGAAAGGAACACAGTTGGAAGAGACACAAGGGGAAAGTGGCCCAGTGGAAAAGAAGCACAGGGAGAAACTGACTCAGTTGGAAAGAAACACAGGGGGAAAGAAACCCAGTGGAAAATAAAGACAGGGAGAAGAGATCTATTGGGAAAGAAGCACAGAGGAATAGAGACCCAGGGGGAAAGAAGAACAGAGGGAAAGGGACCCAGTGGGAAAGAAACACAGGGGGAAAGAGACCGAGTGGAAAAGAACCACTGGGTGAAAGTGACCCGGTGGAAATGAAAAACATGAGGAAAGAGAACCAGTGGGATAAACGCACAAAGGGAAGGAGATCCAGTGGGAAAGCAGCACAGAGGGAAAAAGACCCAGTAGGAAAGAAACATAGGGGGAAGAGATCCAGTGGGAAAGAAGCACTGGGGGAAATAGAAAAAGTGGGAAAGAAACATTGAGGTACATGCACCCAGTGGGAAAAAATACACAGAGGTAAATAGACCCAGTAGGAATGAAACACGGGGGGGAAAGCGAACCAGTGGGAAAGAAACTCAAAGGGAAGGAGACCCAGTGAGAAATAAACACAGGGGGAAAGAGGCTGAGTGGAAAAGAAACACATGGTGAAAGAGACCCAGTTGGAAGGAAGCACAGAGGGAAAGGGATCCAGTGGTATTGAAGCGTAGAGGGAAAGAGATCCAGTGGTAAAAAAACAGAGGGAAAAAGACCCAGTGGGAAAGAAACACAGACGGAAAAAGACCCAGTGGGAAACAAACACAGGGGGAAAGATATACATTGGAAAAGGAGTACAGGTTAAAAGAGCACCAATGGAAAAGAAACAGAGAGGAAAAGATACCCAGTCGGAAGGAAACACATGGGGAAAGAGACCCATTGGAAATGAAGCACAGAGGAAAAGAGAACCAGTGGGAAAGTTACACGGGGGTGTACAAACTCAGTGGAACAGAAACAAAGGGGAATGGAGACGCGTTGGATAGAAACACAGGGGGGACGAGACACAGTGCAAAAGAAATATAGGGGGAAAGAGATCCAGTGGTAAAGTAACATAGGGGAAAGAGACCCACTGGGAAAGATAAACAGGGGAATAGAGATCCAGAATAAAAGGAGCACAGATTAAAATAGCCCCAGTGGAAAAGCAGCTCGGGGATAAAGAGACCGAGCGGGAAAGAAGCACATAGGGAAAGAGACCCAGTGGGAAAGAAACACAGGGTGAAAGGGACCCCGTGGGAATGAAACACAAGAGGAAAGAGACCCAGTGGGAATGAAACACATAGGGAAGGAGATCCAGTGGGAAAGAAATACAGAGGGAAAGAGACCATTTGGGAAAAAAAAGCATAGAGTGATAGAGATCAAGTGGGAAAGAAGCACAAAGGGAAAGGGACACATTGGGAAAGCAGCACAGCGGGGACGAGACCCAGTGGGAAAGAAACACAGTGGGAAAGAGACCCAGTGGGACAGAAGCAAAGAGGGAAATAGACCAAGTGGCAAAGAAGCACAGGGGGCAAGAGACACAATGTCGTATAAACACAAGGGGAAAGAGTCCCAGTGGAAAGGAAGCACCGGAGAAACTGACTCAGTTGGAAAGAAACACAGGGGGAAAGAGATCCAGTTGGAAATAAACACTGGGAGAAGATATCCAGTAGGAAAGAAGCACAGATAAATAGAGACCCAGTGGGAAGGAAGCACAGAGGGAAAGAGACCCAGGGGGAAAGAAGGACAGAGGGAAAGGGAGCCAGTTGGAAAGAATTATAGAGGGAAAGAGCCCCAGTGAGAAAGAAACACAGAGTGAAAGAGACCCAGTGGGAATGATTCACAAAAGGAAAGAGACCAAATGGAAAAGATGCACAGAGGGAAAAAGAAACAGTGGAGGAGAAAGAAAGGGGGAATTAGAACCAGTGGGAATGAAGCACAGAGGGAAAAAGACACAATGGTAAAGAAGCACAGAGAGAAAGAGACACAGTAGGAAAGAAACAGAGGGGGAAGAGACCCAATGGGAAAGAAGCACTGGGGGAAATAGAAAAAGTGGGATAGAAACACTGAGGTAAATGCACCCAGTGGGAAAGAAAACAGAGAGGGAAATAGACCCAGTAGGAATGAAACGTAGGGGGGAAAAAGACCCAGTGGTAAATAAACACAGGGGCAAAGAGTCCAAGTGGAAAAGAAACACAGCGGGAAAAAGACACAGTGCGAAAGAAATATACGGGGAAAGAGACTGACTGGGAAAGATAAAGAAGGGAATAGAGTCCCAGAGTAAAAGGAGCACAGGTTTAAATAGCCCCAGTGGAAAAGCAGCTCGGGGATAAAGAGACCCAGCAGGAAAGAAGCACATAGGGAAAGAGACCCAGTGGGAAAGAAACACAGGGTGAAAGAGACCCGGTGGGAATGAAAAACAAGATGAAAGAAACTCAGTGGGAAAGAAACACAGAGGGAAGGAGATCCAGTGGGAAAGAAACACAGAGGGAAAGAGACCTATTGGAAAAAAAAGCACAGAGTGATAAAGACCCAGTGGGATTGAAGCACAGAGGGAAAAGACACAATGGTAAAGAAGCACAGAGGGACAGAGACCCTTCCGCAAAGAAACACAGAGGGAAAAAGACCCATTTGGAAAGAGGCATAGAGGGAAAGAGACCCTTTGGGAAAGAATACCGTGGGAAAGAGACCCAGTGGAAAATAAACCCAGGGGCAAGAGACCAAGTGGGATAGAAGCACAGGGGGAAAGAGACCAAGTGGAAAAGACCCACGGAGGAAAAGAGAACCATTGGAAATAAACACAGGGGTAAGGAAACCCAGTGTAAAGGAAGCACAGAGGGAAAGAGACTGAGTGAGAAAGAAGTTCAGAGGGATAGAGACCCAGTGGAAAAGGAGCACCGAGGGAAAGAGAAACAGTGGGAAAGATGTGCTGCGAGAAAGAGACCCAGTGGGATTGAAACACTGAGGGAAAGAGACCCAGTGAGAAAGAAACACAGGGAGAAAATGAATAAGTGGAAATGAAACAAAGGGGGATAGAGATCCAAAGGGAACGAAATACAGAAGGAAAAAGAACCATTGGGAAATATACACAGGGGGTAAGAGTGCAAGTGGAAAAGAGGCACAGGGAGAAAGAGATCCATAGGAAAAGGAGCACAGACGAATAGAGACCCGATGGGAAAGAAGTGGAGAGGGAAAGAGACACTGTGGGAAATTAGCACAGAGGGAAAGAGACCCAGTGGCAAAAAAATACAGAGGGAAAGAGAACCGGTGGGAAAGAAACACAGGGGGAAAGAGATCAAGTGGAAAAGAAACACCGACGAATAGAGACCCAGTGGGAAAGAAGCACAGAGGGAAAGAGACCCAGTGGGAAGGAAGCACAGAAAGAAAGAGATCCAGGGGGAAATAAGGACAGAGGGAAAAGGGACCCAGTGGGAAAGAAGCATAGAGTGAAAGTGCCCCAGTGCGAAAGAAACACAGAGGTAAAGAGACCCAGTAGGAAAGATTCACAGGGGGAAAGAGACCGAGTGGAAAAGACGCACAGAGTGAAAGAGACACAGTGGAAAAGGAGCACAGGTTAAAAGAGCACCAATGGAAAAGAAACACAGAGGAAAAGATACCAAGTCGGAAACAAACACATGGGGAAAGAGACCCATTGGAAAAGAGAACCAGTGGGAAAAAAAAACTTGGGGAAATAGACCCATTTGGAAATGAAGCACAGAGGAAAAGAGAACCAGTGGGAAAGGTGCACGGGGGAATACAATGTCAGTGGAACAGAAAAAAAAGGTGCATGGAGACCCGGTGGATAGAAACACAGGGGGAAAAAGACACAGTGCGAAAGAAATATAGGGGGAAAGAGACCGACTGGGAAAGATAAAGAAGGGAATAGAGTCCCAGAGTAAAAGGAGCACAGATTAAAATAGCCCCAGTGGAAAAGCAGCTCGGGGGTAAAGAGTCCCAGCAGGAAAGAAGAACATAGGGAAAGAGACCCATTGGGAAAGAAACACAGAGGGAAGGAGATCCAGTGGGAAAGAAATACAAAGGGAAAGAGACCTATTGGAAAAAAAAGCATAGACTGATAGAGATCCTGTGGGAAAGAAGCACAGAGGGAAATAGACAAATTGGTGAAGAAGCACAGAGGGAAAGAGACACATTGGGAAAGCAGCACAGCGGGGAAGAGACCCAGTGGGAAAGAAACACAGTTGTAAAGAGACCCATTGGGACAGAAGCAAAGAGGGAAATACACCAAGTGGGAAAGAAGTACAGGGAGAAACTGAGTCAGTTGGAAAGAAACACAGGGGGAAAGAGACCCAGTTGGAAATAAACACAGGGAGAAGAGATCCAGTAGGAAAGAAGCACAGTGGGAAAGAAAACAGAGAGGGAAATAGACCCAGTGGGAATGAAACTCAGTGGGAAAGAGACCCAGTGTGAAATAAACACAGAGGGAAGGAGTCCCAGTGGAAAAGAAACACAGGGAGAAAGAGACCCAGTGGGAAAGAAGCAAGAGGGAAAGGGATCCAGTGGGAAAGAAGTAGAGAGGGAAAGAGACCCAGTGGGAAAAAAACTCAGAGGGAAAGAGACCCAGTGGGAAATAAAGACAAGGGGAAAGAGGCCCAGGGGAAAAGAAGCACAGGGAGAAACTGACTCAGTTGTAAAGAAACAAAGGGGGACAGAGACACAGTGCAATATAAACACAGGGGGAAGAGACCCAGTTGGGAAGGATGCAGAGAAAGAAAGAGACCCAGTGGGAAAGAAGGACAGAGGGAAAGGGACCCAGTGGGAAAGAAGCATAGAGAGAAAGAGCTCCAGTGCGAAAGAGGTAAAGAGACCCAGTGGCTAAGTTTCACAGGGGGAAAGAAACCGAGTGGAAAAGATGCACAGAGGGAAAGAGACCCAGTGGAAAAGGAGCACAGGTTAAAGGAGCACCAATGGAAAAGAAACACAGAGGAAAAGATACCCAGTCGGAAAGAAACACATGGGGAAATGGACCCATTTGGAAATGAAGCACAGAGGAAAAGAGAACCAGTGGGAAAGGTGCACGGGGGAATACAAAGTCAGTGGAACAGAAAAAAAAGGTGAATGGAGACCCGGTGGATAGAAACACAGCGGGAAAAAGACACAGTGCGAAAGAAATATAGGGGGAAAGAGACCGACTGGGAAAGATAAAGAAGGGAATAGAATCCCAGAGTAAAAGGAGCACAGATTAAAATAGCCCCAGTGGATAAGAAGCTCGGGGGTAAAAATACCCAGCAGGAAAGAAGCGCATAGGGAAAGAGACCCATTGGGAAAGAAACACAGAGGGAAGGAGATCCAGTGGGAAAGAAATACAAAGGGAAAGAGACCTATTGGAAAAAAAAAGCATAGAGTGATAGAGATCCTGTGGGATTGAAGCACAGAGGGAAATAGACAAATTGGTAAAGAAGCACAGAGGGAAAGAGACACATTGGGAAAGCAGCACAGCGGGGAAGAGACCCAGTGGGAAAGAAATACAGTGGGAAAGAGACCCATTGGGACAGAAGCAAAGAGGGAAATACACCAAGTGGGAAAGAAGTACAGGGAGAAACTGACTCAGTTGGAAAGAAACACAGGGGGAGAGAGACCCAGAGGAAAATAAACACAGGGTGAAGAGATCCAGTGGGAAAGAAGCACGGAGGAATAGAGACCCAGTGGGAAAGAAGGACAGAAGGAAAGTGAGCCAGGAGGAAAGAAACACAAGTGGAAGAGACCCAGTGGGAAAGAAGCAATGGGGGAAATAGAATTAGTGGGAAAGAAACATAGATGTAAAATGCACCCTGTGGGAAAATAAAACAGAGAGGGAAATAGACCCATTAGGAATGAAACACAAGGGGGGGAAAGAAACCCAGTGGGAAAGAAACTCAGAGGGAAAAAGACCCATTGGGAAATAAACACAGGGGGAAAGAGACCTAGTTGGAATGAAGCACAGAGGGAAGGGGAACCAGTGAGAAAGAAGCACAGAGGGAAAGAGACTCAGTGGGAAAATTCTCAGAGGGAAAGAGACAGAGTGGGAAATAAACACAGGGGGAAAGAGACCCAGTGGAAAATAAACGCAGGGGGAAAGAAACCCAGTGGAAAATAAGCACAGGGAGAAACCGACTCAGTTGGAAAGAAACACAGGGGGAGAGAGACCCAGTGGAAAATAAATACAGGAGGAAGAGATCCAGTGGGGAGGAAGCACAGAGGGAAAGAGACCCACTGGGAAAGAAACACAGGGGGAAACAGACCCAGTGGAAAAGAAACACAGGGGGAAAGAAAGCCATTGGAAAAGGACCACAGGTTAAAAGAGCACAAATGGAAAAGAAACACAGAGGAAAAGATACCCAGTCGGAAAACACACATGGGGAAAGACACACTTTGGAAATGAAGCACAGAGGAAAAGAGAACCAGTGGGAAAGATACACGGGGGTATATAAACTCAGTGGAACAGAAACAAAGGGGAATGGAGACCTGGTGGATAGAAACAAAGGGGGAAAGAGACACAGTGCGAAAGAAATATAGGGGGAAAGAGACCCAGTGGTCAAGTAACATAGGGGAAAGAGACCCACTGGGAAAGATAAACAGGGGAATAGAGATCCAGAATAAAAGGAGCACAGGTTAAAAGAGCCCCAGTGGAAAAGCAGCTCGGGGGTAAAGAGACCGAGTGGGAAAGAAGCACATAGGGAAAGAGACCCAGTGGCAAAGAAACACAGGGTGAAAGAGACCCGGTGGGAGTGAAACACAAGAGGAATAAAGACCCAGGGGGAGAGAAGCACAGAAGGAAAGAGACCCAGTAGGAAAGAAACACAGCGGGAAGAGATCCAATGGGAAAGAAGCACTGGGGGAAATAGAAAAAGCGAGAAAGAAACACTGAGGTAAATGTACCCAATGGGGAAAAAAAAACAGAGAGGGAAATAGACCCAGTAGGAATGAAACATAGGGGGAAAGAGACCCAGTGGGAAAGAAACTCAGAGGGAAAGAGACAGAGTTGGAAATAAACACAGGGGGAAAAAGACCCAGTGGAAAATAAACACAGGGAGAAGAGATCCACTGGGCAAGAAGCACAGAGGAATATTTACCCAGTGGGAAGGATGCACAGAAGGAAAGAGACACAGGGGGACAGAAGGGCAGAGGGAAAGAAGCATAAAGAGAAAGAGCCGCAGTGAGAAAGAAACAAGGAGGGAAAGAGACACAGTGGGAAATAAACACAGGGTGAAGAGATCCATTGGGAAAGAAGCACAAAGGGAAAGGATTCCAGTGGGAAAGAATCATAGAGGGAAAGAGACACAGTGGGAAAAACATCTCAGAGGGAAAGAGACCCAGCGGGAAATAAACACAGGTGGAAGGAGACCGAGTGGAAAATAAACACAGGCGGAAGAGATCCAGTGGGAAAGAAGCACAGAGGAATAGTGACCCAATGGGAAGGAAGCACAGAGGGAAAGAGACCCGGGGGAAAGAAGGACAGAGGGGAATAGACCCAGTGGGAAGGAAGCATAGAGGGAAAGAGCCCCAGTGAGAATGAAACACAGAGGGAAAGAGACCCAGTGGGAAAGAGACCGAGTGGAAAAGACACGCAGAGGGAAAGAGACACAGTGGAAGAGAAACACAGGGGGAATGAGACCCAGTGGGAAGGAAGCACAGAGGGATAGAGACACAGGGGAAAGAAGCACAGAGGGAAAGACACCCAGTAGTAAAGAAACACAGGGGGAAAGAGACCCAGTGGAAAAGAAGCACAGGGAGAAACTGAATCAGTTGGAAAGAAACACAGGGGGACAGAGAACCAGTGGAAAATAAACACAGGGGGAATAGATCCAGTGGGAAAGAAGCACAGAGGGAAAGGGATCCAGTGGGAAAGAAGCACAGAGGGAAAGAGACCCAGTGGGAAAAAAACTCAGAGGGGAAGAGACAGAGTGGAAAATAAACACAGGGGGAAAGAGACCCAGTGGAAAAGAAGCACAGGGAGAAACTGACTCAGTTGGAAAGAAACACAGGGGGAGAGAGACCCAGAGGAAAATAAACACAGGGTGAAGAGATCCAGTGGGAAAGAAGCACGGAGGAATAGAGACCCAGTGGGAAAGAAGGACAGAAGGAAAGTGAGCCAGGAGGAAAGAAACACAAGTGGAAGAGACCCAGTGGGAAAGAAGCAATGGGGGAAATAGAATTAGTGGGAAAGAAACATAGATGTAAAATGCACCCTGTTGGAAAATAAAACAGAGAGGGAAATAGACCCATTAGGAATGAAACACAAGGGGGGGAAAGAAACCCAGTGGGAAAGAAACTCAGAGGGAAAAAGACCCATTGGGAAATAAACACAGGGGGAAAGAGACCTAGTTGGAATGAAGCACAGAGGGAAGGGGAGCCAGTGAGAAAGAAGCACAGAGGGAAAGAGACTCAGTGGGAAAATTCTCAGAGGGAAAGAGACAGAGTGGGAAATAAACACAGGGGGAAAGAGACCCAGTGGAAAATAAACGCAGGGGGAAAGAGACCCAGTGGAAAATAAGCACAGGGAGAAACCGACTCAGTTGGAAAGAAACACAGGGGGAGAGAGACCCAGTGGAAAATAAATACAGGAGGAAGAGATCCAGTGGGGAGGAAGCACAGAGGGAAAGAGACCCACTGGGAAAGAAACACAGGGGGAAACAGACCCAGTAGAAAAGAAACACAGGGGGAAAGAAAGCCATTGGAAAAGGACCACAGGTTAAAAGAGCACAAATGGAAAAGAAACACAGAGGAAAAGATACCAAGTCGTAAAAAACACATGGGGAAAGACACACTTTGGAAATGAAGCACAGAGGAAAAGAGAACCAGTGGGAAAGATACACGGGGGTATATAAACTCAGTGGAACAGAAACAAAGGGGAATGGAGACCTGGTGGATAGAAACACAGGGGGAAAGAGACACAGTGCGAAAGAAATATAGGGGGAAAGAGACCCAGTGGTAAAGTAACATAGGGGAAAGAGACCCACTGGGAAAGATAAACAGGGGAATAGAGACCCAGAGTAAAAGGAGCACAGGTTAAAAGAGCCCCTGTGGAAAAGCAGCACGGGGGTAAAGAGACCGAGTGGGAAAGAAGCACATAGGGAAAGAGACCCAGTGGCAAAGAAACACAGGGTGAAAGAGACCCGGTGGGAGTGAAACACAAGAGGAATAGAGACCCAGTGGGAAAGAAACTCAGAGGGAAAGAGACAGAGTTGGAAATAAACACAGGGGGAAAAAGACCCAGTGGAAAATAAACACAGGGAGAAGAGATCCACTGGGCAAGAAGCACAGAGGAATATTTACCCAGTGGGAAGGATGCACAGAAGGAAAGAGACACAGGGGGACAGAAGGGCAGAGGGAAAGAAGCATAAAGAGAAAGAGCCGCAGTGAGAAAGAAACAAAGAGGGAAAGAGACACAGTGGGAAATAAACACAGGGTGAAGAGATCCATTGGGAAAGAAGCACAAAGGGAAAGGATTCCAGTGGGAAAGAATCATAGAGGGAAAGAGACACAGTGGGAAAAACATCTCAGAGGGAAAGAGACCCAGCGGGAAATAAACACAGGTGGAAAGAGACCGAGTGGAAAATAAACACAGGTGGAAGACATCCAGTGGGAAAGAAGCACAGAGGAATAGTGACCCAATGGGAAGGAAGCACAGAGGGAAAGAGACCCGGGGGAAAGAAGGACAGAGGGGAATAGACCCAGTGGGAAGGAAGCATAGAGGGAAAGAGCCCCAGTGAGAATGAAACACAGAGGGAAAGAGACCCAGTGGGAAAGAGACCGAGTGGAAAAGACACGCAGAGGGAAAGAGACACAGTGGGAAAGAGACCGAGTGGAAAAGACACGCAGAGGGAAAGAGACACAGTGGAAGAGAAACACAGGGGGAATGAGACCCAGTGGGAAGGAAGCACAGAGGGATAGAGACACAGGGGAAAGAAGCACAGAGGGAAAGACACCCAGTAGTAAAGAAACACAGGGGGAAAGAGGCCCAGTGGAAAAGAAGTACAGGGAGAAACTGACTCAGTTGGAAAGAAACACAGGAGGAGAGAGACCCAGAGGAAAATAAACACAGGAAGAAGAGATCCAGTGGGAAAGAAGCACAGAGGAGTAGAGACCCAATGGGAAGGAAGCACAGAGGGAAAGAGACCCAGGGGGAAAGAAGGACAGAGGGAAAGTGAGCCAGGAGGAAAGAAACACAAGTGGAAGAGACCCAGTGGGAAAGAAGCAATGGGGGAAATAGAATTAGTGGGAAAGAAACATGAATGTAAAATGCACCCTGTGGGAAAATAAAACAGAGAGGGAAATAGACCCATTAGGAATGAAACACAAGGGGGAAAGAAACCCAGTGGGAAAGAAACTCAGAGGGAAAAAGACCCATTGGGAAATAAACACAGGGGGAAAGAGACCTAGTTGGAATGAAGCACAGAGGGAAGGGGAACCAGTGAGAAAGAAGCACAGAGGGAAAGAGACTCAGTGGGAAAAATCTCAGAGGGAAAGAGACAGAGTGGGAAATAAACACAGGGGGAAAGAGACCCAGTGGAAAATAAACGCAGGGGGAAAGAGACCCAGTGGAAAATAAGCACAGGGAGAAACCGACTCAGTTGGAAAGAAACACAGGGGGAGAGAGACCCAGTGGAAAATAAATACAGGAGGAAGAGATCCAGTGGGGAGGAAGCACAGAGGGAAAGAGACCCACTGGGAAAGAAACACAGGGGGAAACAGACCCAGTGGAAAAGAAACACAGGGGGAAAGAAAGCCATTGGAAAAGGACCACAGGTTAAAAGAGCACAAATGGAAAAGAAACACAGAGGAAAAGATACCAAGTCGTAAAAAACACATGGGGAAAGACACACTTTGGAAATGAAGCACAGAGGAAAAGAGAACCAGTGGGAAAGATACACGGGGGTATATAAACTCAGTGGAACAGAAACAAAGGGGAATGGAGACCTGATGGATAGAAACACAGGGGGAAAGAGACACAGTGCGAAAGAAATATTGGGGGAAAGAGACCCAGTGATAAAGTAAAATAGGGGAAAGAGACCCACTGGGAAAGATAAACAGGGGAATAGAGATCCAGAATAAAAGGAGCACAGATTAAAAGAGCCCCAGTGGAAAAGCAGCACGGGGGTAAAGAGACCGAGTGGGAAAGAAGCACATAGGGAAAGAGACCCAGTGGCAAAGAAACACAGGGTGAAAGAGACCCGGTGGGAATGAAACACAAGAGGAATAGAGACCCAGTAGGAAAGAAGCACAGAGGGAAAGAGACCCAGTGTGAAATAAGCACAGGGTGAAAGAGACCCAGTGGGAAAGAAACACATGGAGGAAAGAGTCCC
Organism: Isurus oxyrinchus; assembly: GCA_026770705.1. NCBI lineage: Eukaryota > Metazoa > Chordata > Chondrichthyes > Lamniformes > Lamnidae > Isurus > Isurus oxyrinchus. The sequence goes on along the minus strand of JANJGN010000960.1, from coordinate 162,110 downwards.
AGTGAAAAAGAAACACGGGGGAAAGCGACCCAGTGGGAATGAAGTACAGAGGGAAAGAGACCCATTGGAAAAGGAGCACAGGTTAAAAGAGCACCAATAGAAATGAAACATAGTGGAAAAGAGACCCATTCGGAAAGAAAAACATTGGGAAAGTGAGTCATTGGAAAAGAAGCACAGAGTAAAAGAGAACCAGTGTGAAAGATACACGGGGGAATATAAAATCTGTGGAAAAGAAGCACAGGGCGAAAGAGACAGAGTGGGAAAGAAACATAGGGTGAAAGAGATCCACTGGGAAAGATACACAGGGGAATAGAGACCCAGAGTAAAAGGAGCACATATTAAAAGTGCCCCAGTGGAAAAGCAGCACAGGGGTAAATAGACCGAGAGTGAAAGAAGAACGTAGGGTTAGAGGCCGAGTGGGAAGGAAACACAGGATGAAAGTGACCTATGGGAATAAAAGACAGGAGAAAAGAGACCCAGTGGGAAAAAAAAACACAACGGGAAGGAGATCCAGTGGGAAAGAAGCACAGAGGGAAAGAGACAAACTGGTAAAGAAGCACAGAGGGAAAGAGACACATTGGGAAAGGAACACAGTTGGAAGAGACACAAGGGGAAAGTGGCCCAGTGGAAAAGAAGCACAGGGAGAAACTGACTCAGTTGGAAAGAAACACAGGGGGAAAGAAACCCAGTGGAAAATAAAGACAGGGAGAAGAGATCTATTGGGAAAGAAGCACAGAGGAATAGAGACCCAGGGGGAAAGAAGAACAGAGGGAAAGGGACCCAGTGGGAAAGAAACACAGGGGGAAAGAGACCGAGTGGAAAAGAACCACTGGGTGAAAGTGACCCGGTGGAAATGAAAAACATGAGGAAAGAGAACCAGTGGGATAAACGCACAAAGGGAAGGAGATCCAGTGGGAAAGCAGCACAGAGGGAAAAAGACCCAGTAGGAAAGAAACATAGGGGGAAGAGATCCAGTGGGAAAGAAGCACTGGGGGAAATAGAAAAAGTGGGAAAGAAACATTGAGGTACATGCACCCAGTGGGAAAAAATACACAGAGGTAAATAGACCCAGTAGGAATGAAACACGGGGGGAAAGCGAACCAGTGGGAAAGAAACTCAAAGGGAAGGAGACCCAGTGAGAAATAAACACAGGGGGAAAGAGGCTGAGTGGAAAAGAAACACATGGTGAAAGAGACCCAGTTGGAAGGAAGCACAGAGGGAAAGGGATCCAGTGGTATTGAAGCGTAGAGGGAAAGAGATCCAGTGGTAAAAAAACAGAGGGAAAAAGACCCAGTGGGAAAGAAACACAGACGGAAAAAGACCCAGTGGGAAACAAACACAGGGGGAAAGATATACATTGGAAAAGGAGTACAGGTTAAAAGAGCACCAATGGAAAAGAAACAGAGAGGAAAAGATACCCAGTCGGAAGGAAACACATGGGGAAAGAGACCCATTGGAAATGAAGCACAGAGGAAAAGAGAACCAGTGGGAAAGTTACACGGGGGTGTACAAACTCAGTGGAACAGAAACAAAGGGGAATGGAGACGCGTTGGATAGAAACACAGGGGGGACGAGACACAGTGCAAAAGAAATATAGGGGGAAAGAGATCCAGTGGTAAAGTAACATAGGGGAAAGAGACCCACTGGGAAAGATAAACAGGGGAATAGAGATCCAGAATAAAAGGAGCACAGATTAAAATAGCCCCAGTGGAAAAGCAGCTCGGGGATAAAGAGACCGAGCGGGAAAGAAGCACATAGGGAAAGAGACCCAGTGGGAAAGAAACACAGGGTGAAAGGGACCCCGTGGGAATGAAACACAAGAGGAAAGAGACCCAGTGGGAATGAAACACATAGGGAAGGAGATCCAGTGGGAAAGAAATACAGAGGGAAAGAGACCATTTGGGAAAAAAAAGCATAGAGTGATAGAGATCAAGTGGGAAAGAAGCACAAAGGGAAAGGGACACATTGGGAAAGCAGCACAGCGGGGACGAGACCCAGTGGGAAAGAAACACAGTGGGAAAGAGACCCAGTGGGACAGAAGCAAAGAGGGAAATAGACCAAGTGGCAAAGAAGCACAGGGGGCAAGAGACACAATGTCGTATAAACACAAGGGGAAAGAGTCCCAGTGGAAAGGAAGCACCGGAGAAACTGACTCAGTTGGAAAGAAACACAGGGGGAAAGAGATCCAGTTGGAAATAAACACTGGGAGAAGATATCCAGTAGGAAAGAAGCACAGATAAATAGAGACCCAGTGGGAAGGAAGCACAGAGGGAAAGAGACCCAGGGGGAAAGAAGGACAGAGGGAAAGGGAGCCAGTTGGAAAGAATTATAGAGGGAAAGAGCCCCAGTGAGAAAGAAACACAGAGTGAAAGAGACCCAGTGGGAATGATTCACAAAAGGAAAGAGACCAAATGGAAAAGATGCACAGAGGGAAAAAGAAACAGTGGAGGAGAAAGAAAGGGGGAATTAGAACCAGTGGGAATGAAGCACAGAGGGAAAAAGACACAATGGTAAAGAAGCACAGAGAGAAAGAGACACAGTAGGAAAGAAACAGAGGGGGAAGAGACCCAATGGGAAAGAAGCACTGGGGGAAATAGAAAAAGTGGGATAGAAACACTGAGGTAAATGCACCCAGTGGGAAAGAAAACAGAGAGGGAAATAGACCCAGTAGGAATGAAACGTAGGGGGGAAAAAGACCCAGTGGTAAATAAACACAGGGGCAAAGAGTCCAAGTGGAAAAGAAACACAGCGGGAAAAAGACACAGTGCGAAAGAAATATACGGGGAAAGAGACTGACTGGGAAAGATAAAGAAGGGAATAGAGTCCCAGAGTAAAAGGAGCACAGGTTTAAATAGCCCCAGTGGAAAAGCAGCTCGGGGATAAAGAGACCCAGCAGGAAAGAAGCACATAGGGAAAGAGACCCGGTGGGAATGAAAAACAAGATGAAAGAAACTCAGTGGGAAAGAAACACAGAGGGAAGGAGATCCAGTGGGAAAGAAACACAGAGGGAAAGAGACCTATTGGAAAAAAAAGCACAGAGTGATAAAGACCCAGTGGGATTGAAGCACAGAGGGAAAAGACACAATGGTAAAGAAGCACAGAGGGACAGAGACCCTTCCGCAAAGAAACACAGAGGGAAAAAGACCCATTTGGAAAGAGGCATAGAGGGAAAGAGACCCTTTGGGAAAGAATACCGTGGGAAAGAGACCCAGTGGAAAATAAACCCAGGGGCAAGAGACCAAGTGGGATAGAAGCACAGGGGGAAAGAGACCAAGTGGAAAAGACCCACGGAGGAAAAGAGAACCATTGGAAATAAACACAGGGGTAAGGAAACCCAGTGTAAAGGAAGCACAGAGGGAAAGAGACTGAGTGAGAAAGAAGTTCAGAGGGATAGAGACCCAGTGGAAAAGGAGCACCGAGGGAAAGAGAAACAGTGGGAAAGATGTGCTGCGAGAAAGAGACCCAGTGGGATTGAAACACTGAGGGAAAGAGACCCAGTGAGAAAGAAACACAGGGAGAAAATGAATAAGTGGAAATGAAACAAAGGGGGATAGAGATCCAAAGGGAACGAAATACAGAAGGAAAAAGAACCATTGGGAAATATACACAGGGGGTAAGAGTGCAAGTGGAAAAGAGGCACAGGGAGAAAGAGATCCATAGGAAAAGGAGCACAGACGAATAGAGACCCGATGGGAAAGAAGTGGAGAGGGAAAGAGACACTGTGGGAAATTAGCACAGAGGGAAAGAGACCCAGTGGCAAAAAAATACAGAGGGAAAGAGAACCGGTGGGAAAGAAACACAGGGGGAAAGAGATCAAGTGGAAAAGAAACACCGACGAATAGAGACCCAGTGGGAAAGAAGCACAGAGGGAAAGAGACCCAGTGGGAAGGAAGCACAGAAAGAAAGAGATCCAGGGGGAAATAAGGACAGAGGGAAAAGGGACCCAGTGGGAAAGAAGCATAGAGTGAAAGTGCCCCAGTGCGAAAGAAACACAGAGGTAAAGAGACCCAGTAGGAAAGATTCACAGGGGGAAAGAGACCGAGTGGAAAAGACGCACAGAGTGAAAGAGACACAGTGGAAAAGGAGCACAGGTTAAAAGAGCACCAATGGAAAAGAAACACAGAGGAAAAGATACCAAGTCGGAAACAAACACATGGGGAAAGAGACCCATTGGAAAAGAGAACCAGTGGGAAAAAAAAACTTGGGGAAATAGACCCATTTGGAAATGAAGCACAGAGGAAAAGAGAACCAGTGGGAAAGGTGCACGGGGGAATACAATGTCAGTGGAACAGAAAAAAAAGGTGCATGGAGACCCGGTGGATAGAAACACAGGGGGAAAAAGACACAGTGCGAAAGAAATATAGGGGGAAAGAGACCGACTGGGAAAGATAAAGAAGGGAATAGAGTCCCAGAGTAAAAGGAGCACAGATTAAAATAGCCCCAGTGGAAAAGCAGCTCGGGGGTAAAGAGTCCCAGCAGGAAAGAAGAACATAGGGAAAGAGACCCATTGGGAAAGAAACACAGAGGGAAGGAGATCCAGTGGGAAAGAAATACAAAGGGAAAGAGACCTATTGGAAAAAAAAGCATAGACTGATAGAGATCCTGTGGGAAAGAAGCACAGAGGGAAATAGACAAATTGGTGAAGAAGCACAGAGGGAAAGAGACACATTGGGAAAGCAGCACAGCGGGGAAGAGACCCAGTGGGAAAGAAACACAGTTGTAAAGAGACCCATTGGGACAGAAGCAAAGAGGGAAATACACCAAGTGGGAAAGAAGTACAGGGAGAAACTGAGTCAGTTGGAAAGAAACACAGGGGGAAAGAGACCCAGTTGGAAATAAACACAGGGAGAAGAGATCCAGTAGGAAAGAAGCACAGTGGGAAAGAAAACAGAGAGGGAAATAGACCCAGTGGGAATGAAACTCAGTGGGAAAGAGACCCAGTGTGAAATAAACACAGAGGGAAAGAGTCCCAGTGGAAAAGAAACACAGGGAGAAAGAGACCCAGTGGGAAAGAAGCAAGAGGGAAAGGGATCCAGTGGGAAAGAAGTAGAGAGGGAAAGAGACCCAGTGGGAAAAAAACTCAGAGGGAAAGAGACCCAGTGGGAAATAAAGACAAGGGGAAAGAGGCCCAGGGGAAAAGAAGCACAGGGAGAAACTGACTCAGTTGTAAAGAAACAAAGGGGGACAGAGACACAGTGCAATATAAACACAGGGGGAAGAGACCCAGTTGGGAAGGATGCAGAGAAAGAAAGAGACCCAGTGGGAAAGAAGGACAGAGGGAAAGGGACCCAGTGGGAAAGAAGCATAGAGAGAAAGAGCTCCAGTGCGAAAGAGGTAAAGAGACCCAGTGGCTAAGTTTCACAGGGGGAAAGAAACCGAGTGGAAAAGATGCACAGAGGGAAAGAGACCCAGTGGAAAAGGAGCACAGGTTAAAGGAGCACCAATGGAAAAGAAACACAGAGGAAAAGATACCCAGTCGGAAAGAAACACATGGGGAAATGGACCCATTTGGAAATGAAGCACAGAGGAAAAGAGAACCAGTGGGAAAGGTGCACGGGGGAATACAAAGTCAGTGGAACAGAAAAAAAAGGTGAATGGAGACCCGGTGGATAGAAACACAGCGGGAAAAAGACACAGTGCGAAAGAAATATAGGGGGAAAGAGACCGACTGGGAAAGATAAAGAAGGGAATAGAATCCCAGAGTAAAAGGAGCACAGATTAAAATAGCCCCAGTGGATAAGAAGCTCGGGGGTAAAAATACCCAGCAGGAAAGAAGCGCATAGGGAAAGAGACCCATTGGGAAAGAAACACAGAGGGAAGGAGATCCAGTGGGAAAGAAATACAAAGGGAAAGAGACCTATTGGAAAAAAAAAGCATAGAGTGATAGAGATCCTGTGGGATTGAAGCACAGAGGGAAATAGACAAATTGGTAAAGAAGCACAGAGGGAAAGAGACACATTGGGAAAGCAGCACAGCGGGGAAGAGACCCAGTGGGAAAGAAATACAGTGGGAAAGAGACCCATTGGGACAGAAGCAAAGAGGGAAATACACCAAGTGGGAAAGAAGTACAGGGAGAAACTGACTCAGTTGGAAAGAAACACAGTGGGAAAGAGACCCATTTGGAAATAAGCACAGGGAGAAGAGATCCAGTAGGAAAGAAGCACAGAGGAATAGAGACCCAATGGGAAGGAAGCACAGAGGGAAAGAGACCCAGGGGGAAAGAAGGACAGAGGGAAAGGGAGCCAGTTGGAAAGAAACATAGAGGGAAAGAGCCCCAGTGAGAAAGAAACACAGAGGGAAAGAGTCCCAGTGGGAAAGAATCACAGGGTGAAAGAGACCGAATGGAAAAGACGCACAGAGGGAAAGAGAAACAATAGAAGAGAAAGAAGGAGGGAATTAGATCCAGTGGGAATGAAGCACAGAGGGAAAAAATACAATGGTAAAGAAGCACAGAGAGAAAGAGACAAAGTAGGAAAGAAACAGAGGGGGAAGAGACCCAATGGGAAAGAAGCACTGGGGGAAATAGAAAAAGTGGGACAGAAACACTGAGGTAAATGCACCCTGTGGGAAAGAAAACAGAGAGGGAAATAGACCCAGTAGGAATGAAACGTAGGGGGGAAAGAGACCCAGTGGGAAAGAAACTCAGTGGGAAAGAGACCCAGTGGGAAAGAAACTCAGTGGGAAATAAACACAGGGGGAAAGAGTACCAGTGGAAAAGAAACACGGGGAGAAAGAGACCCATTCGGAAAGAAGCAAGAGGGAAAGGGATCCAGTGGGAAAGAAGTAGAGAGGGAAAGAGACCCAGTGGGAAAAAAACTCAGAGGGAAAGAGACCCAGTGGGAAATAAACACAGGGGGAAAGAGGCCCAGGGGGAAAGAAGCACAGGGAGAAACTGACTCAGTTGGAAAGAAACACCGGGGGACAGAGACCCAGTGGAATATAAACACAGGGGGAAGAGATCCAGTTTAGAAGGAAGCACAGAGGAATAGAGACCCAGTTGGGAAGGATGCACAGATAGAAAGAGACCCAGGGGGAAAGAAGGACAGAGGGAAAGTGACCCAGTGGGAAAGAACGATAGAGAGAAAGAGCCCCAGTACGAAAGAAAAACAGAGGTAAAGAGACCCAGTGGGAAAGATTCACAGGGGGAAAGAAACCGAGTGTAACAGACGCACAGAGGGAAAGAGACACAGTGGAAAAGGAGCACAGGTTTAAAGAGCACCAATGGCAAAGAAACACAGAGGTAAAGATACCCAGTCGGACAGAAACACATGGGGAAAGAGACCCATTGTAAATGAAGCACAGAGGAGAAGAGAACCAGTGGGAAAGGTGCACGGGGGAATACAAAGTCAGTGGAACAGAAAAAAAAGGGGAACTTTGTCTCGGTGGATAGAAACACAGGGGGAAAAAGACACAGTGCGGAAGAAATACAGGGGGAAAGAGACCGACTGGGAAAGATAAAGAAGGGAATAGAATCCCAGAGTAAAAGGAGCACAGATTTAAATAGCCCCAGTGGATAAGCAGCTCGGGGGTAAAGAGACCCAGCAGGAAAGAGGCACATAGGGAAAGAGACCCAGTGGGAAAGAAACATAGGGTGAAAGAGAACCGGTGGGAATGAAACACAAGATGAAAGAAACTCAGTGGGAAAGAAACACAGAGGGAAGGAGATGCAGTGGGAAAGAAATACAGAGCGAAAAAGAACTATTGGAACAAAAAGCACAGAGTGATAGAGACCCAGTGGGATTGAAGCACAGAGGGAAAAAGACACAATGGTAAGGAAGTACAGAGGGACAGAGACCCTTTGGGAAAGAAACAGGGAGGGAAAAAGACCCATTTGGAAAGAGACATAGAGGGAAAGAGACCCCTTGGGAAAGAACACCGTGGGAAAGAGACTCAGTGGAAAATAAATACATGGGAAAAAGACCAAGTGGGAAAGAAGCACAGGGTGAAAGAGACCAAGTGGAAAAGACCCACGGAGGAAATGAGAAGCATTGGAAATAAACACAGGGGTAAGGAATCCTAGTGGGAAGGAAGCACAGAGGGAAAGAGACCGAGTGGGAAAGAAGTTCAGAGGGATAGAGACCCAGTGGAAAAGGAGCACAGAGGGAAACATAATCAGTCGCAAAGAAAGACTTGTGGAAAGAGACCCATTGGAATTGAAGCACAGAGGAAAAGAAATCCAGTGGGAAAGGTGCACGGGGGAATACAATGTCAGTGGAACAGAAAAAAAAGGGGAAAGGAGACCCGGTGGATAGAAACACAGGGGGAAAAAGACACAGTGCGAAAGAAATATAGGGGGAAGGAGACCCAGTGGTAAAGCAACATAGGGGGAAAGAGACCCACTGGGAAAGATAAAGAACGGAATAGAGTCTAGGAGTAAAAGGAGCACAGATTAAATTAGACCCAGTGGAAAAGCAGCTCGGGGGTTAAGAATCCCAGCAGGAAAGAAGCACATCGGAAAAGAGACCCAGTGGGAAAGAAACACAGGGTGAAAGAGACCGGGTGGGAAGGAAACACAAAATGAAAGAAACCCGGTGGGAAAGAAACACAGAGGGAAGGAGATCCAGTGGGAAAGAAATATATTGGGAAAGAGACCCAGTGGGACAGAAGCAAAGAGGGAAATAGACCAAGTGGGAAAGAAGCACAGGGGGCAAGAGAGAAACAATGTCGTATAAACACAAGGGGAAAGAGTCCCAGCGGAAAAGAGGCACAGGGAGAAACTGACTCAGTTGGAAAGAAACACAGGGGGGAAGAGTTCCAGTAGAAAAGAAGCACAGAGGAATAGAGACCCAGTGGGAAGGAAGCACAGAGGAAAAGAGACCCAGGGGGAAAGAAGGACAGAGGCAAAGGAAGCCAGTTGGAAAGAAACATAGAGGGAAAGAGCCCCAGTGAGAAAGAAACACAGAGGTAAAGAGACCCAGTGGGAAAGAATCACAGGGGGAAAGAGACCAAGTGGAAAAGACGCACAGAGGGACAGAGACACAGTGGAAAAGGAGTACATGTTAAAAGAGCACCAATGGAAAAGAAACAGAGGAAAAGATACCCAGTCGGAAAGAAACATATGGGGAAAGAGACCCATTGGAAATGAAGCATTGAGGAAAAGAGAACCTGCGGGAAAGTGCACGGGGGAATACGAAGTCAGTGGAACAGAAAAAAATGGGGAATGGAGACCCGGTGGATAGAAACACAGGGGGAAAAAGACACAGTGCGAAAGAAATACAGGGGGAAAGAGACCGACTGGGAAAGATAAACAGAGAAATAGAGACCCAAAGTAAAAGGAGTACAGATTAAAATAGCCCCAGTGGAAAAGCAGCTCGGGGGTAAAGAGACCCAGCAGGAAAAAGCACTTAGGGAAAGAGACCCAGTGGGAAAGAAACACAGGGTGAAAGAGACCCGGTGGGAATGAAACACAAGATGAAAGAAACCCACTGGGTAAGAAACACAGAGGGAAGGAGATCCAGTGGAAAGAGATACAGAGGGAAAGAGACCTATTTGAAAAAAAAGCACAGAGTGATAGAGAACCAGTGGGATTGAAGCACAGAGGAAAAAGACACAATGGTAAAGAAGCACAGATTGAAAGAGACCCTTTGGGAAAGAAACACAGAGGGAAAGGGAGCCATTTGGAAAGAAGCAGAGGGAGAAAGAGACCCAGTGAGAAAGAAACACAGAGGGAAAGAGACCCAGTGGGAATGATTCTCAGGGTGAACGAGACCGAGTGGAAAAGACGCACAGAGGGAAAGAGAAACAGTGGAAGAGAAAGAAAGAGGGAATTAGAACCAGTGGGAATGAAGCACAGAGGGAAAAAGACACAATGGTAAAGAAGCACAGAGAGAAAGAGACACAGTAGGAAAGAAACAGAGGGGGAAGAGACCCAATGGGAAAGAAGCACTGGGGGAAATAGAAAAAGTGGGACAGAAACACTGAGGTAAATGCACCCTGTGGGAAAGGAAACAGAGAGGGAAATAGACCCAGTAGGAATGAAACACAGGGGTGGGAGGAGAGACCCAGTGGGAAAGAAACTCAGAGGGAAAGAGACCCAGTGGGAAATAAACACAGGGGGAAAGAGTCCCAGTGGAAAAGAAACAGAGGGAGAAAGACACCCAGTGGGAAAGAAGCACAAAGGGAAGGAGATCCAGTGGGAAAGCAGCACAGAGAGAAAGAGACCCAGTAGGAAAGAAACACAGGGGGAAGAGACCCAGTGGGAAAGAAGCACTGGGGGAAATAGAAAAAGTGGGAAAGAAGCACTGAGGTAAATGCACCCTGTGGGAAAAAAAAGAGAGGGAAATAGACCCAGTAGGAATGAAACACAGGGGGGAAAGAGACCAAGTGGGAAAGAAACACAGGGAGAAAGAGATCCGGTGGGAAAGAAGCATAGAGGGAAAGAGACCCATGGGGAAAAAACTCAGAGGGAAAGAGACCCATGGGAAAAAAAACTCAGAGGGAAAGAGACCCAGGTGGAAATGAACACAGGGGGAAAGAGGTCCAGGGGAAAATAAGAACAGGGAGAAACTGACTCAGTTGGAAAGAAACACCGGGGGACCCAGACCCAGTGGAATATAAACACAGGGGGAAGAGATCCAGTGGGAAGGAAGCACAGAAGGAAAGAGACCCGGGGGAAAGAAGGACAGAGGGAAAGGGACCCAGTGGGAAAGAAGCATAGAGGGAAAGAGACCCAGTGGGAAAGATTCTCAGGGGGAAAGAAACTGAGTGGAAAAGACGCACAGAGGGACGGAGACATAGTGGAAAATGAGCACATGTTAAAAGAGCACCAATGGAAAAGAAACACAGAGGAAAAGATACCCATTCGGTAAGAAACACATGGGTAAAGAGACCCATTGTAAATGAAGCACAGAGGAAAAGAGAACCAGTGGGAAAGGTGCACGGGGGAATACAAAGGCAGTGGAACAGAAAAAAAGGGGAATGGAGACCCGGTGGATAGAAACACAGGGGGAAAAAGACACAGTGGGAAAAAAATATACGGGGAAAAGAGATCCAGTGGTAAAGTAACATAGGGGGAAAGAGACCGACTGGGAAAGATAAACAGGGGAATAGAGTCCCAGAGTAAAAGGAGCACAGATTAAAATAGCCCCAGTGGAAAAGCAGCTCGAGGGTAAAGAGACACAGCAGGAAAGAAGCACATAGGGAAAGAGACCCAGTGGGAAAGAAACACAGGGTGAAAGGGACCCGGTGGGAATGAAACACAAGACAAAAGAAACCCAGTGGGAAAGAAACACAGAGGGAAGGAGATCCAGTGGGAAAGAAATACAGAAGGAAATAGCCCTATTGGGAAAAAAAAAGCACAGAGTGATAGAGACCCAGTGGGATTGAAGCACAGAGGGAAAAAGACACAATGGTAAGGAAGCACAGAGGGACAGAGACACTTTGGGAAAAAAAGCACAGAGGGAAAAAGACCCATTTGGAAAGAGGCATAGAAGGAAAGAGACCCTTTGGGAAAGAATACCGTGGGAAAGAGACCCAGTGGGAAATAAACACAGGGGAAAGGGACCAAGTGGAAAAGCCCACGGAAGAAAAGAGAACCATCGGAAATAAACACAGGGGTAAGGAATCCCAGAGGGAAGGAAGCACAGAGGAAAAGAGACCCAGTGGGAAAGAAGTTCAGAGGGAAAGAGAACCGGTGGGAAAGAAACACAGGGGGAAAGAGACCAGTGGAAAATAAACACAGGGACAAAGAGATCAAGTGGAAAAGAAGCACCGACGAATAGAGATCCAGTGGGAAAGAAACACAGAGGGAAAGGGACCCAGTGGGAATGATTCACAGGGGGAAAGAGACCCAGTGGAAAAGACGCACAGAGGTAAAGAGACACGGTGGAAAAGGAGCACAGGTTAAAAGAGCACCAATGGCAAAGAAACACAGAGGAAAATATACCCAGACGGAAAAAAAAACACTTGGGGAAATAGACCCATTGGAAATGAAGCACAGAGGAAAAGAGAACCAGTGGGAAAGGTGCACGGGGGAATACAAAGTCAGTGGAACAGAAAAAAAAGGGGAAAGGAGACCCGGTGGATAGAAACACAGCAGGAAAAAGACACAGTGGGAAAGAAATATACGGGGAAAGAGACCGACTGGGAAAGATAAAGAAGGGAATAGAGTCCCAGAGTAAAAGGAGCACAGGTTTAAATAGCCCCAGTGGATAAGCAGCTCGGGGGTAAAGAGACCCAGCAGGAAAGAGGCACATAGGGAAAGACACCCAGTGGGAAAGAAACACAGAGGGAAGGAGATCCAGTGGAAAAGAAATACAGAGGGAAGGAGATCCAGTGGAAAAGAAATACAGAGGGAAAGAGACCTATTGGAAGAAAAAGCACAGAGTGATAGAGACCCAGTGGGATTGAAGCACAGAGGGAAAAAGACACAATGGTAAAGAAGCACAGAGGGACAGAGACCCTTTGGGAAAGAAACACAGAGGGGAAAAAAACCATTTGGAAAGAGGCATAGAGGGAAAGAGACCCATTGGGAAAGAATACCGTGGGAAAGAGATCCAGTGGAATATAAATACGGGGAAAGAGACCAAGTGGGAAAGAAGCACAGGGTGAAAGAGACCAAGTGGAAAAGACACACAGAGGAAAAGAGAACCATTGGAAATAAACACTGTGGTAAGGAATCCCAGTGGGAAGGAAGCACAGAGGGAAAGAGACCCAGTGGGTAAGAAGTTCAGAGGGATAGAGACCCAGTGGAAACGGAGCACAGAGGGAAAGAGAAACAGTGGGAAAGATGTGCTGAGAGAAAGAGACCCAGTGGGATAGAAACACTGAGGGAAAGAGACCCAGTGGGAAAGAACACAGGGGGAAAATGAATAAGTGGGAATGAAAAACAGGGGGAAAGAGATCCAAAGTAAAGAAATACAGAAGGAACGAGAACCATTGGGAAATATACACAGGGAGTAAGAGTGCCAGTGGAAAAGAGGCACAGGGAGAAAGAGATCCAGTGGAAAAGGAGCACAGACGAAAAGAGACACGGTGGGAAAGAAGTAGAGAGGGAAAGAGACCCAGTGGGAAGGAAGCACAGAAAGAAAGAGACCCAGTGGGAAGGAAGCACAGAAAGAAAGAGACCCAGGGGGAAAGAAGGACAGAGGGAAAGGGAGCCAGTGGGAAAGAAGCATAGAGAGAAAGAGGACCAGTGCGAAAGAAACACAGAGGTAAAGAGACCCAATGGGAAAGATTCACAGAGGGAAAGAGACCGAGTGGAAAAGACGCACAGAGGGAGAGAGACCCAGTGGAAAAGGAGCTCAGGTTAAAAGAGCACCAATGGAAAAGAAACACAGAGGAAAAGATACCCAGTCGGAAAGAAACACATCGGGAAAGAGACCCATTGGAAATGAAGCATTGAGGAAAAGAGAACCAGTGGGAAAGGTCCATGGGGGAATACAATGTCAGTGGAACAGAAAAAAAAGGGGAATGGAGATCCAGTGGATAGAAACACGGGGGGGAAAGACACAGTGCGAAAGAAATACAGGGGGAAAGAGACCGACTGGGAAAGATAAACAACGGAATAGAGTCCCAGAGTGAAAGGAGCACAGATTAAAATAGCCCCAGTGGAAAAGCAGCTCGGGGATAAGGAGACCCAGCAGGAAAGAAGCACATAGGGAAAGAGACCCAGTGGGAAAGAAACACAGGGTGAAAGAGACCCGGTGGGAATGAAACACAAGAGGAAAGAGACCCAGTGGGAAAGAAACACAGAGGGAAGGAGATCCAATGTGAAAGAAATAAGAGGGAAAGAGACCTTTTGGGAAAAAAAAGCACAGAGTGATAGAGACCCAGTGGGATTGAAGCACAGAGGGAAAAACGACACAATGGTAAAGAAGCACAGAGGGAAAGAAACCCTTTGGGAAAGATACACAGACGGAAAAAGACCCATTTGGAAAGAGGTATAGAAAGAAAGAGACCCTTTGGGAAAGCATACCGTGGGAAAGAGACCCTGTGGGGAAGAGGTTCAGAGAGATAGATACCCAGTGGAAAAGGAGCACAGAGGGAAATAGAAACAGTGGGAAAGATGTGCTGAGAGAAAGAGACCCAGTGGGAAAGAAGCACTGAGAGAAAGAGACCCAGTTGGAAGGAAACACAGGGGGAAAGACACCCAGTGGAAAATAAACACAGGGGGTAAGAGGCCCAGGGGAAAAGAAGCACAGGGCAAAACTGACTCAGTTGGAAAGAAACACAGGGGGACACAGACCCCGTGGAATATAAACACAGGGGGAAGAGATCCAGTGGGAAGGAAGCACAGAGGGAAAGAGACCCAGGGGGAAAGAAGGACAGAGGGAAAGGGACCCAGTGGGAAAGAAGCATAGAGAGAAAGAGCCCCAGTGCGAAAGAAACACAGAGGGAAAGAGTCCCAGTGGGAAAGATTCACAGGGGAAAAGAGACCCAGTGGAAAAGACGCACAGAGGGAAAGAGACCCAGTGGAAAAGGAGCACAGGTTAAAAGAGCACCAATGGAAAAGAAACACAGAGGAAAAGATACCAAGTCGGAAACAAACACATGGGGAAATTGACCCATTGGAAAAGAGAACCAGTGGGAAAGGTGCACGGGGGAATACAAAGTTAGTGGAACAGAAAAAAAAGGGGAATAGAGACCTGGTGGTTAGAAACACAGGGGGAAAAAGATACAGTGCGAAAGAAATACAGGGGGAAAGAGACCCAGTGTTAAAGTAACATAGGGGGAAAGAGACCCAGTGTTAAAGTAACATAGGGGGAAAGAGACCCACTGGGAAAGATAAAGAAGGGAATAGAGTCCTGAGTAAAAGGAGCACAGATTAAAATAGCCCCAGTGGAAAAGCAGCTCGGGGGTAAAGAGACCCAGCAGGAAAGACGCACATAGGGAAAGAGACCCAGTGGGAAAGAAACACAGGGAGAAAATGAATAAGTGGAAATGAAACAAAGGGGGAAAGAGATCCAAAGGGAAAGAAATACAGAAGGAAAAATAACCATTGGGAAATATACACAGGGGGTAAGAGTGCCAATGGAAAGGAGGCACAGGGAAAAATAAATCTAGTGGAAAAGGAGCACAGAATAGAGACCCGGTGGGAAAGAAGTAGAGAGGGAAAGAGACACCGTGGGAAATTAGCACAGAGGGAAAGAGACCCAGTGGGAAAAAATACAGAGGGAAAGAGAACCGGTGACAAAGAAACACAGGGGGAAAGAGACCAGTGGAAAAAAAATACAGGGACAAAGAGATCAAGTGGAAAAGAAGCACTGACGAATAGAGACCCAGTGGGAAAGAAGCACAGAGGGAAAGAGACCCAGTGGGAAGGAAGCACAGAAAGAAAGAGACCCAGGGGGAAAGAAGGACAGAGGTAAAGAGACCCAGTGGAAAAGATTCACAGGGGGAAAGAGACCGAGCGGAAAAGACGCACAGAGGGAAAGAGACACTGTGGAAAAGGAGCACAGGTTAAAAGAGCACCAATGGAAAAGAAACACAGAGGAAAAGATACCAAGTCGGAAAGAAACACAGGGGGAAAGAGACCCATTGGAAAAGAAGCATTGAGGAAAAGATACCAAGTCGTAAAAAACACATGGGGAAAGACACACTTTGGAAATGAAGCACAGAGGAAAAGAGAACCAGTGGGAAAGATGCACGGGGGTATATAAACTCAGTGGAACAGAAACAAAGGGGAATGGAGACCCGGTGGATAGAAACACAGGGGGAAAGAGACACAGTACGAAAGAAATATAGGGGGAAAGAGACCCAGTGGTCAAGTAACATAGGGGGAAAGAGACCCACTGGGAAAGATAAACAGGGGAATAGAGACCCAGAGTAAAAGGAGCACAGATTAAAATAGCCCCAGTGGAAAAGCAGCTCAGGGGTAAAGAGACCCAGCGGGAAGGAAGCACATAGGGAAAGAGACCCAGTGGGAAAGAAACATAGGGTGAAAGAGACCCGTTGGGAATGAAACACAAGATGAAAGAAACCCAGTGGGAAAGAATCACAGAGGGAAGGAGATCCAGTGGGAAAGAAATACAGAGGGAAAGAGACCTATTGGGAAAAAAAAGCACAGAGTGATAAAGACCCAGTGGGAATGAAGCACAGAGGAAGAAGACACAATGGTAAAGAACCACAGAGGGACAGAGACCCTTTTGGAAAGAAACACAGAGGGAAAAAGACCCATTTGGAAAGAGTTATGGAAGGAAAGAGACCCAGTGGGAAAGAATATCGGGGTAAAGAGACCCAGTGGGAAAGAATATCGGGGGAAAGAGACTCAGTGGAAAATAAACACAGGTGAAAGAGACCAAGTGGGAATGAAGCACAGGGGGATAGAGACCAAGTGGAAAAGACCCACGGCGGAAAAGAGAACCATTGGAAATAAACACAGGGGCAAGGAAACCCAGTGGGAAGGAAGCACAGAGGGAAAGAGACCGAGTGGGAAAGAAGTTCAGAGGGATAGAGACCCAGTGGAATAGGAGCTCAGAGGAAAAGTGAAGCAGTGGGAAAGATGCGCTGAGAGAAAGAGCCCCCATGGGATAGAAACACTGAGGGAAAGAGACCCAGTGGGAAAGAAACACAGGGGGAAACTTAACAAGTGGGAATGAAACACAGGGGGAAAGAGATCCAGTGGGAAAGAAATACAGAAGGAAAGAGAATCATTGGGAAATATATACAGGGGTAAGAGTGGCAGTGGAAAAGTGGCACAGGGAGAAAGAGATCCATTGGAAAAGGAGCACAGACGAACAGAGACCCAGTGGGAAAGAAGTCGAGAGTGAAAGATACACAGTGGGAAATTAGCACAGAGGGAAAGAGACCCAGTGGGAAAAAAATACAGAGGGAAAGAGAACTGGTGGGAAAGAAACTCAGGGGGAAAGCGACCAGTGGAAAATAAACACAGGGGCAAAGAGATCAAGTGGATAAGAAAGAACAATGAATAGAGACCCAGTGGGAAAGAGGCACAGAGGGTAAGAGACCCAGTGGGCAAGTAGCACAGAGGAATAGAGACCCAGTGGGAAAGAGGCACAGAGGGTAAGAGACCCAGTGGGCAAGTAGCACAGAGGAATAGAGACCCAGTGGGAAAGAGGCACAGAGGGTAAGAGACCCAGTGGGCAATTAGCACAGAGGAATAGAGACTCAGTGGGAAAGAAGCACAGAGTGAAAGAGACCCAGTGCGAAAGAAACACAGAGGGCAGAGACCCAGTGGGAAAGTTTCAGAGGGGGAAAGAGACCGAGTGCAAAAGGCACACCAAGGGACAGACACACACTGGAAGCGAAAGACATGCGGAAAGAGACCCAGTGGGACAGAAGCACAGCATGAAAGAGACCCAGTAGGAAAGAAACACAGAGGGAAAGAGACCCAGTGCGTTTTAAACACAAAGATAAAGAGGCACAGTGGAAAAGAAGTACAGGGAGAAACTGACCCATTTGGAAAGAGACACAGGAGGAAAGAGACCCAGTGGAGAATAAACACAGGGGGAAAGCGATCCAGTGGGAGTGAAGCACAGAGGAATAGAGACCCAATGGGAAAGAAGCACAGAGGAATATAGACCCAGTTGGGAAGAAGCGCAGAGGGAAAGAGACCCAATGGGTAAGAAGCAAAGAGGAATAGGGACCCAGTTGGAAAGAAGCATAGAAGGAAAGAAACCCAGAGGGAAAGATTCACAGGGGGAAAGAGACCGTGTGGAAAAGATGCACAGAGGGAAAGAGACACAGTGGAAGAGAAACACGGGGAAAGAGACCCAGGGGGAAAGAAGCACAGAGGGAAAGAGACCCAGTAGGAAAGAAACACAGGGGGAATAGACCTAGTGGGAAATAAGCACTGAGGGAAATAGAAAAAGCGGGAAAGAAACACTGAGGGAAATGCAACCAGTGGGAAAAAAAAAACAGAGAGGGAAATAGACCCAGTAGGAATGAAACACAGGTGGGAAAGAGACCCAGTGGGAAAGAAACCCAAAGGGAAATGGACCCAATGGGAAATAAACACAGTGGGAAAGAGGCCCAGTGGAAAAGAAACAAAGGGGGAAAGAGACCCAGCGGGAAAGAAACACAGGGGGAAAGAGTCCGAGTGAAAAAGAAACACAGGGGGAAAGAGACCCAGTGGGAAAGAAGCACAGAGGGAAAGGGACCAAGTGGGATAGAAGCATAGGGTGAAAGAGACCCAGTGGGAATGAACCAGAGAGTGAAAAAGACCCAGTGGGAAACAAACACAGGGGCAAAGAGACCCACGGGGAAAAGAAACACAGGGGGAAATAAACCCATTGGAAAAGCAAAACAGGTTAAAAGAGCACCAGTGGAAAAGAAAAACATGGGAAAAGAGACCTAGTCGGAAAGAAACACAGTGGGAAATAGACCTCATGTGAAAGATAAACGGGGGAATATAAACGCAGTGGAAAAGAAACACGGGGAACGGAGACCCAGTGGATAGAAACACAGGGGGAAAGAGACACAGTGGGAAAGAAAAACATGGGGAAAGAGAGCCAGTACGAAAGACACACAGGGTGAAAGAGACCCAGTGGGAAATATACACAGCGGAGAAAGTTCCAGTGGGAAGGATACACAGGTGAATAAAAACTCAGTCGAAAAGGAGCACAGCTTAAAAGAGCTGCAGTGGAAAAGAAGCACAGAGGAATAGAGACCCAGTGGGAAAGAAGCAAAGAGTGAAAGAGACACAGTGCGAAAAAAACACGGGGGGAAAGAATACAAATGGGAATGAAACACAGGGGGAAAGAGATCCATTGGGAAATAAAGAAAGAGGGAAAGAGAACCAGTGCGAAATATACACAGGTGGTAATAGGACCAGCGGAAAATTAAACAGAGAGGGAAAGAGACCCAGTGGGAAAGAAACACAGGGGAAAGAGATCCAGTGAAAAAGTAACACAGTGGGAAAGAGATCCGGTGGGAAAGAAACACAGAAGAAAAGGGACACTGAAAAAAAGAAACACAGAGGAAAAATGACCCAAAGGAAAGAAACACAGAGGGAAAGATAACCAGTGGCAAAGAAGGATAGAGGGAAAGAGAACCAGTGGGAAAGAAACACAGGGGGAAAGATACCAAATGGGAGTGAAACACAGGGGGAAAGAAACATAGACTTAGTGGTAAAGAAGCACAGGGGTAAAGAGACCCAGTGGAAAAGAAACACAGGGGGAAAAAGACCCAGTGGAAAATGAGCACAGATTAACAGAGCCCCAGTGGAAAAGAAACACAGAGGAAAAGAGACCCAGTGGGAAAGATATTCGTGGGAATATAAAGTCAGAGGAAAAGAAACACAGGGGAATGTAGACCCAGTGGAAAGGGAACACAGGGGGAAAGAGACACAGAGGGGAAGAAAGACAGGGTGAAAGAGACCGGTTGAAAATAAAAACAGGGGGAAATTGATCCAGTGGGAAATAAGCACAGAAGGAAAGAGACCAAGTAGAAAATACACACAGAGGGAAAGAGACCAGGTGGGAAACAAGTTCAGAGAGATAGAGACCCAGTGGAAATAAACACAGGGCGAAGGATACCCATTGGGAAGTAAGCACAGAGGGAAAGAGACCTAGACGGAAAGAAGTTCAGAGTGATAGAGACTCGGTGGAAAAGGAGCACAGAGGGAAATAGACCCAGTGGGAAATAGACACAGAGGGAAAGAAACCCACTGGAAATAAACACAGGGCGAAGGAAACCAAGTGTAAAGGAAGCACAGAGGGAAAGAGACCGAGTGGGAAAGAAGTTCAGAGAGATAGAGACCCAGTTGAAAAGGAGCACAGAGGGAAAGAGACCCAGTGGGAAAGAAGGACTGAGGGAAAGAGACCCAGTGTGATAGAAACACTGAGGGAAAGAGAACAGTGGGAAAGAAACACAGGGGGAAATTGACCAAGTGGGAATAAAACACAGGGGGAAGAGATCCAGTGGGAAAGAAATACAGAGGGAAAGAGAACCAGTGGGAAATATACACATGTGGTAAGAGGCCCAATGGGAATTAGCATAGAGATAAAGAGACCCAGTGGGAAAGAAACACTGGGGGAAAGAGACTCAGTGAAAAAGTAATACAGGGAGAAAGAGATCTGGTGGGAAAGTTTCAAAGAAGAAAAGAGAGACAGAGGAAAATAAAACACAGAGGAAAAATGACCCAGTGAGAAAGAAACACAGAGGGAAAGAGAACCAGTTGGGAAGAAGCACAAAGGGAAAGAGAAACAGTGGCAAAGAAGCATAGAGGGAAAGAGACCCAGTGGGAAAGAAAGACAGAGGGAAAGAGAACCAGTGGAAAAGAAGCACAGAGGGAAAGAGATCCAGTGGGAAAGATACACAGGGGAATAGAGACCCAATGGAAAAGGAGCACAGATTAAAAGAGCCACAGTGGAAAAGAAGTACAGAGGAATAGAGACCCAGTTGGAAAGAAATACAGAGGGAAAGAGATCCAGTGGGAAAGAAACACAGAGGGAAAGAGACCGAGTGGGAAATACACACAGAGGGAAATAGACCCATTGGAAATCAATATGGGGTGAAGTAAAGCCATTGTAAAGGAAGCACAAAGGAAAAGAGAACGAGTGGGAAAGAAGTTCAGAGAGATAGAGACCCAGTGGAAAAGGAGCACAGAGGGAAAGAGACCCTATGAAAAAGTAACACAGGGGGAAAGAGATCCGGTGGGAAAGAAACAAAGAAGAAAAGGGACACTGAGGAAAAGAAACACAGAGAAAAAATGACCCATTGGGAATCAAACACAGAGGGAAAGATAACCAGTGGCAAAGAAGAATAGAGGGAAAGAGAACGAGTGAGAAAGAAACACAGAGGGAAAGAGACCCAGTGGGAAAGAAACACAGGGGGAAAGAGATCAAATGGGAATGAAACACAGGGGGAAATACACTTCGTGGTAAAGAGGCACAGGGGTAAAGAGACCCAGTGGAAAAGAAACACAGGGGGAAAAAGACCCAGTGGAAAAGGAGCACAGATTAAAAGATCCCCAGGGGAAAAGAAACACTGAGGAAAAGAGACCCAGTGGGAAAGATATTCGTGGGAATATAAAGTCAGAGGAAAAGAAACACAGGGGAATGTAGACCCAGTGGAAAAGGAACACAGGGGGAAAGAGACCAAGTGGGAAATAAACACAGAGGGAAAGAGACCAAGTGGGAAACAGGTTCAGAGAGATAGAGACCCAGTGGAAATAAACACAGGGCGAAGGATACCCATTGGGAAGTAAGCACAGAGGGAAAGAGACCTAGACGGAAAGAAGTTCAGAGTGATAGAGACTCGGTGGAAAAGGAGCACAGAGGGAAATAGACCCAGTGGGAAATAGACACAGAGGGAAAGACACCCACTGGAAATAAACACAGGGCGAAGGAAACCAAGTGTAAAGGAAGCACAGAGGGAAAGAGACCGAGTGGGAAAGAAGTTCAGAGAGATAGAGACCCAGTTGAAAAGGAGCACAGAGGGAAAGAGACCCAGTGGGAAAGAAGGACTGAGGGAAAGAGACCCAGTGTGATAGAAACACTGAGGGAAAGAGAACAGTGGGAAAGAAACACAGGGGGAAATTGACCAAGTGGGAATAAAACACAGGGGGAAGAGATCCAGTGGGAAAGAAATACAGAGGGAAAGAGAACCAGTGGGAAATATACACATGTGGTAAGAGGCCCAATGGGAATTAGCATAGAGATAAAGAGACCCAGTGGGAAAGAATCACCGGGGGAAAGAGACTCAGTGAAAAAGTAATACAGGGAGAAAGAGATCTGGTGGGAAAGTTTCAAAGAAGAAAAGAGAGACAGAGGAAAATAAAACACAGAGGAAAAATGACCCAGTGAGAAAGAAACACAGAGGGAAAGAGAACCAGTTGGGAAGAAGCACAAAGGGAAAGAGAAACAGTGGCAAAGAAGCATAGAGGGAAAGAGACCCAGTGGGAAAGAAAGACAGAGGGAAAGAGAACCAGTGGAAAAGAAGCACAGAGGGAAAGAGATCCAGTGGGAAAGATACACAGGGGAATAGAGACCCAATGGAAAAGGAGCACAGATTAAAAGAGCCACAGTGGAAAAGAAGTACAGAGGAATAGAGACCCAGTTGGAAAGAAATACAGAGGGAAAGAGATCCAGTGGGAAAGAAACACAGAGGGAAAGAGACCGAGTGGGAAATACACACAGAGGGAAATAGACCCATTGGAAATCAATATGGGGTGAAGTAAAGCCATTGTAAAGGAAGCACAAAGGAAAAGAGAACGAGTGGGAAAGAAGTTCAGAGAGATAGAGACCCAGTGGAAAAGGAGCACAGAGGGAAAGAGACCCTATGAAAAAGTAACACAGGGGGAAAGAGATCCGGTGGGAAAGAAACAAAGAAGAAAAGGGACACTGAGGAAAAGAAACACAGAGAAAAAATGACCCATTGGGAATCAAACACAGAGGGAAAGATAACCAGTGGCAAAGAAGAATAGAGGGAAAGAGAACGAGTGAGAAAGAAACACAGAGGGAAAGAGACCCAGTGGGAAAGAAACACAGGGGGAAAGAGATCAAATGGGAATGAAACACAGGGGGAAATACACTTCGTGGTAAAGAGGCACAGGGGTAAAGAGACCCAGTGGAAAAGAAACACAGGGGGAAAAAGACCCAGTGGAAAATGAGCACAGATTAACAGAGCCCCAGTGGAAAAGAAACACTGAGGAAAAGAGACCCAGTGGGAAAGATATTCGTGGGAATATAAAGTCAGAGGAAAAGAAACACAGGGGAATGTAGACCCAGTGGAAAAGGAACACAGGGGGAAAGAGACCAAGTGGGAAATAAACACAGAGGGAAAGAGACCAAGTGGGAAACAGGTTCAGAGAGATAGAGACCCAGTGGAAATAAACAAAGGGCGAAGGATACCCATTGGGAAGTAAGCACAGAGGGAAAGAGACCTAGTAGGAAAGAAGTTCAGAGAAATAGAGACCCAGTGGAAAAGGAGCGCAGAGGGAAAGAGACCCAGTGGGAAGAAGCACTGAGGGAAAGAGACACTGAGGGAAAGAGACCTAGTGGAAATAAACACAGGGCGAAGGAAACCAAGTGTAAAGAAAGCACAGTCGGAAAGAGACTGAGTGGGAAAGAAGTTCAGAGAGCTAGAGACCCAGTGGAAAAGGAGCACAGATGGAAAGAGACCCAGTGGGAAAGAAATGCTGAGGGAAAGAGACCCAGTGGGAAAGAAACACAGTGGGTAATTGACCAAATGGGAATAAAGCGCAGAGGGAAAGAGACCCAGTGGGAATTACACACAAAGGGAAAGAGATCCAGTGGAATTATACACAAGTCAAAGGAAACCAAGTGTAAAGGAGGCACAGAGGGAAAGAGACCGAGTGGGAAAGAAGTTCAGAGAGATAGAGATCCAGTGGAAAAGGCGAAAAGAGGGAAAGAGACCCAGTGGGAAAGAAGCACTGAGGGAAAGAGACCAAGTGGGATAGAAACACTGAGGGAAAGAGACCCAGCGGAAAAGGAGCACAGAGGGAAAGAGACCCTGTGAGAAAGTAACACAGGGGGAAAGAGATCCGGTGGGAAAGAAACACAGAAGAAAAGGGACACTGAGGAAAAGAAACACTGAGGAAAAATGACCCAGTGGGAAAGAAACACAGAAGGAAAGATAACCAGTGGCAAAGAAGGATAGAGGGAAAGAGAACCAGTGGGAAAGAAACACAGAGGGGAAGAGACCCAATGGGAGTGAAACACAGGGAATATAAAGTCAGAGGAAAAGAAACACAGGGGAATGTAGACCCAGTGGAAAAGTAACACAGGGGGAAAGAGACCAAGTGGGAAATACACACAGAGGGAAAGAGACCAGGTGGGAAACAGGTTCAGAGAGATAGAGACCCAGTGGAAATAAACAAAGGGCGAAGTATACCCAGTGGGAAGTAAGCACAGAGGGAAAGAGAACTAGTAGGAAAGGAGTTCAGAGAGATAGAGACCCAGTGGAAAAGGAGCACAGAGGGAAAGAGACCGAGTGGGAAGAAGCACTCAGGGAAAGAGACACTGTGGGATAGAAGCACTGAGGGAAAGTGACCAAGTGGGAAATAGACACAGAGGGAAAGAGACCCACTGGAAATAAACACAGGGCGAAGGAAACCAAGTGTAAAGGAAGCACACTGGGAAAGAGACCGAGTGGGAAAGAAGTTCAGAGAGATAGAGACCCAGTGGAAAAGGAGCACAGAGGGAAGGAGACCCAGTGGGAAAGAAGCGCTGAGGGAAAGAGACCCAGTGGGATAGAAACACTGAGGGAAAAAACCCAGTGGGAAAGAAACACTGGGGGAAATTGACAAAGTGGGAATAAAGCACAGGGGGAAAGAGATCCGTGGGAAAGAAATACAGAGGGAAAGACAACCAGTGGGAAATATATGCATGTGTTAAGAGGCCCAGTGGAAAATAAGCACAGAGGTAAAGATACCCAGTGGGAAAGAAACACCGGGGGAAAGATACCCAGTGAAAAAGTAAAACAGGGGGAATGAGATCCGGTGGGAAAGTATCAAAGAAGAAAAGAGACACAGAGGAAAATAAAACACTGATGAAAAATGACCCAGTGGGAAAGAAACAGAGAAGTAAAGAGAAACAGTGGGAAAGAACAAAAGGGCAAGAGAGACCAAGTGGGAAAGAAACACAGAGGGAAGGAGAACCAGTGGAAAAGAAGCACAGAGGGAAAGAGAACCAGTAGAAAAGAAGCACATAGGGAAAGAGAATCAGTGGCAAAGAAGCATAGAGGGAAAGAGATACAGTGGGTAAGATACACAGGGGAATAGAGACCCAGTGGAAAAGGAGCACTGATTAAAAGAGCAACAGTGGAAAAGAAGCACAGAGGAATAGAGACCCAGTTGGATAGAAGCACAGAGGGAAAGAGAGCCAGTGGGAAAGACTCACAGGAAAAAGAGACTGGGTTGAAAAGACACACAGAGGGAAAGAGACACAATGGAAGAGAAAGAAAGGGGGAAAAGATACCCAGTGGAAAGGAAGCACAGAGGGAAAGAGACCGAGTGGGAAATACACACAGAGGTAAAGAGACCCATTGGAATTCAACACGGGGTGAAGGAAAGCCAGTGAAAAGGAAGCACAAGGGGAAAGAGAACGAGTTTCAAAGAAGTTCAGAGAGATAGAGACCCAGTGGAAAAGGAGCACAGAGGGAAAGAGACCCAGTGGAATAGTAACACAGGGGGAAAGAGATCTGGTGGGAAAGATACAAAGAAGAAAAGGGACACTGAGGAAAAGAAACACTGAGGAAAAATAACCAGTGGCAAAGAAGGATAGAGGGAAAGAGAACAAGTGGGAAAGAAACACAGAGGGGAAGAGACCCAGTGGGAAAGAAACACAGGGGGAAAGAGACCAAATGGGAATGAAACACAGGGGGAAATACACTAAGTGTTAAAGAAGCACCGGGGTAAAGAGACCCAGTGGAAAAGAAACACAGGGGGAAAAAGACCCAGTGGAAAAGGAGCACAGATTAAAAGAGTCCCAGTGGAAAAGAAACACTGAGGAAAAGAGACCCAGTGGGAAAGATATTCGTGGGAATATGAAGTCAGAGGAAAAGAAACACAGGGGAATGTAGACGCAGTGGAAAATGAACACAGGGGGAAAGAGACCAAGTGGGAAATACACACAGAGGGAAAGAGACCAGGTGGGAAACAGGTTCAGAGAGATAGAGACCCAGTGGA
Organism: Isurus oxyrinchus; assembly: GCA_026770705.1. Classification (NCBI taxonomy): domain Eukaryota; kingdom Metazoa; phylum Chordata; class Chondrichthyes; order Lamniformes; family Lamnidae; genus Isurus; species Isurus oxyrinchus. The sequence continues at coordinate 136,558 of JANJGN010000960.1, read as the reverse complement.
AATAAACAAAGGACGAAGGACACCCATTGGGAAGTAAGCACAGAGGGAAAGAGACCTAGTAGGAAAGAGGTTCAGAGAGATAGAGACCCAGTGGAAAAGGAGCACTGAGGGAAAGAGACCCAGAGGGAAAGAGAGCAAGTTGGAAATACATACAGAGGGAAATAGACCTAGTGGAAATAAACACAGGGCGAAAGAAACCAAGTGTAAAGAAAGCACAGTCGGAAAGAGACTGAGTGGGAAAGAAGTTCAGAGAGATAGAGACCCAGTGGAAAAGCAGCACAGATGGAAGAGACCCAGTGGGAAAGAAGTGCTGAGGGAAAGAGACCCAGTGGGAAAGAAACACAGGGGGTAATTGACTAAATGGGAATAAAACACATGGGGAAAGATGTCCAGTGGGAAAGAAACACAGAGGGAAAGAGACCCAGTGGGAATTACACACAGAGGGAAAGAGATCCAGTGGAAATAAACACAGGTCAAAGGAAACCAAGTGTAAAGGAGGCACAGAGGGAAAGAGACCGAGTGGGAAAGAAGTTCAGAGAGACAGAGACCCAGTGGAAAAGGAGCACAGAGGGAAAGAGACCAAGTGGGATAGAAACACTGAGGGAAAGAGACCCAGTTGGAAAGAAACACAGGGAAATTGACGAAGTGGGAATTAAACACAGGGGGAAAGAGATCCAGTGGGAAAGAAACACAGAGGGAAAGAGACCAAGTGGGAAGTACACACAGAGGGAAAGAGACCCAGTGGAAATAAACATAGGACGAAGGAAAACCAGTGTAAAGGAAGCACAGAGGGAAAGAGACTGAGTGGGAAAGAAGTTCAGAGAAAAAGAGACCCAGTGGGAAAGAAGCACTGAGGGAAAATGGACCCAGTGGGATAGAAACACTGAGGGAATGAAACCCAGTGGGAAAGAAACACAGGGGGAAAGAAACACAGGGGGAAATTGACCAAGTGGGAATAAAACACAGGTGGAAGGAGATCCAGTGGGAAAGAAATACAGAGGGAAAGAGAACCAGTGGGAAATATACACATGTGGTAAGAGGCCCAGTGGGAACGAAGCACAGAGGTAAAGAGACCCAGTGGGAAATAAACACCGGGGGAAAGAGACCCAGTGAAAAAGTAACACAGGGAGAAAGAGATCTGGTGGGAAAGTATCAAATAAGAAAAGAGAGACAGAGGAAAATAAAACACAGAGGAAAAATGACCCAGTGGGAAAGAAACACAGAGGGAAAGAGAACCAGTGGATAAGAAGCACAGAGGGAAGGAGAATCAGTGGCAAAGAAGCATAGAGGGAAAGAGACCCAGTGGGAAAGAAACTCAGAGGGAAAGAGAACCAGTGGAAAAGAAGCACAGAGGGAAATAGAGTAAGTGGGAAAGATACAAAGGGGAATAGAGACCCAATGGAACAGGAGCACAGATTAAAAGAGCCACAGTGGAAAAGAAGCACAGAGGAATAGAGACCCAGTTGGAAAGAAACACAGAGGGAAAGAGACCCAGTGGGAAAGAAACACAGAGGGAAAGAGATCGAGTGGAAAATACACACAGAGGCAAATTGACCCATTGGAAATCAACACGGGGTGAAGGAAAGGCAGTGTAAAGGAAGCACAAGGGGAAAGAGAATGAGTGGGAAAGAAGTTCAGAGAGATAGGGACTCAGTGGAAAAGGAGCACAGAGGGAAAGAGACCCAGTGAAAAAGTAACACAGGGGGAAAGAGATCCGGTGGGAAAGAAACAAAGAAGAAAGGGGTCACTGAGGAAAAGAAACACAGAGGAAAAATGACCCAGTGGGAAAGAAACACAGAGGGAAAGATAACCAGTGGCAAAGAATAATAGAGGGAAAGAGAACCAGTGGGAAAGAAACACAGAGGGCAAGAGACCCAATGGGAGTGAAACACAGGGAATATAAAGTCAGAGGAAAAGAAACACAGGGGAATGTAGACCCAGTGGAAAAGGAACACAGGGGGAAAGAGATCCAGTGGGAATTACACACAGAGGGAAAGAGATCCAGTGGAAATAAACACAGGTCAATGGAAACCAAGTGTAAAGGAGGCACAGAGGGAAAGAGACCCAGTGGGAAAGAAGTTCAGAGAGATAGAGACCCAGTGGATAAGGAGAACAGAGGGAAAGAGACCCAGTTGGAAAGAAGCACTGAGGGAAAGAGACCAAGTGGGAAATAAACACCGGGGGAAAGAGACCCAGTGAAAAAGTAACACAGAGGGAAAGAGACCAATTGGGAAATACCCACAGAGGGAAAGAGACCCAGTGGAACTAAACACAGGGCGAAGGTAAACCAGTGTAAAGGAAGCATAGACGGAAAGAGACCAAGTGGGAAAGTAGTTCAGAGAAAAAGAGACCCAGTGGGAAAGAAGCGCTGAGGGAAAATAGACACAGTGGGATAGAAACACTGAGGGAAAGAAACCCAGTGGGAAAGAAACACAGGGGGAAATTGATCAAGTGGGAATAAAACACAGGTGGAACGAGATCCAGTGGGAAAGAAATACAGAGGGAAAGAGAACCAGTGGGAAATATACACATGTGATAAGAGGCCCAGTGGGAACGAAGCACAGAGGTAAAGAGACCCAGTGGGAAATAGACACCGGGGGAAAGAGACCCATTGAAAAAGTAAAACAGGGGGAAAGAGATCTGGTGGGAAAGTATCAAATAAGAAAAGAAAGACAAAGGAAAAAAAAACACAGAGGAAAAATGACCCAGTGGGAAAGAAAAACAGTGGGAAAGAGAACCAGTGGGAAAGAAAAAAAAGGGGGAGGGAGACAAAGTGGGAAAGAAACACAGAGGGAAAGAGAACCAGTGGATAAGAAGCACAGAGGGAAGGAGAATCAGTGGTAAAGAAGCATAGAGGGAAAGAGACCCAGTGGGAAAGAAACACAGGGGGAAAGAGACCAATTGGGAGTGAAACACAGGGGGAAATACACTTCGTGGTAAAGAAGCACAGGAGTAAAGAGACCCAGTGGAAAAAAAACACAGGGGGAAAAAGACCCAGTGGAAAAGGAGCACAGATTAAAAGAGCCCCAGTGGAAAAGAAAAACTGAGGAGAAGAGACCCAGTGGGAAAGATATTCGTGGGAATATAAAGTCAGAGGAAAAGAAACACAGGGGAATGTAGACCCAGTGGAAAAGGAACACAGGGGGAAAGAGACCAAGTGGGAAATACACACAGAGGGAAAGAGACCAGGTGGGAAACAGGTTCAGAGAGATAGAGACCCAGTGGAAATAAACAAAGGGCGAAGGATACCCAGTGGGAAGTAAGCACAGAGGGAAAGAGAACTATAGGGAAAGAAGTTCAGAGAGATAGAGACCCAGTGGAAAAGGAGCACAGAGGGAAAGAGACCCAGTGGGAAGAAGCACTGAGGGAAAGAGACACTGTGGGATAGAAGCACTGAGGGAAAGAGACCCAGTGGGAAAGAAACATAGAGTGAAAGAGACCCAGTGAAAAAGTAACACAGCGGGAAAGAGATCCGGTGGGAAAGTATCAAAGAAGAAAAGAGTCACAGAGTGAAGTAAAACACAGAGGAAAAATGACCCATTGGGAAAGAAACACAGAGGGAAAGAGAACCAGTGGGAAAGAAAAAAAGGGGGAGAGAGACCAAGTGGGAAAGAAACACAGAGGGAAGGAGAACCAGTGGAAAAGAAGCACAGAGGGAAAGAGAATCAATGGCAAAGAAGCATAGAGGGAAAGAGACCCAGTGGGAAAGAAACACAGAGGGAAAGAGAACCAGTAGAAAAGAAGCACAGAGGGAAAGAGAACCAGTAGCAAAGAAGCAAAGAGGGAAAGAGATACAGTGGAAAGATACACAGGGGAATAGAGACCAAGTGGAAAAGGAGCACAGATTAAAAGAGCAACAGTGCAAAAGAAGCACAGAGGAATAGAGACCCAGTTGGATAGAAGCACAGAGTTAAAGAGACCCAGTTTGAAAGAAATACAGAGGGAAAGAGAGCCAGTGGGAAAGACTCACAGGAAAAAGAGACCGGATGGAAAAGACGCACAGAGGGAAAGAGACACAATGGAAGAGAAAGAAAGGGTGAAAGAGACCGAGTGGAAAAGAAGCACAGAGGGAAAGAGACCCAAGGGGAAAGAAGCATAGGGTGAAATTGACCAAATGGGAATAAAACACAGGGGGAAAGAGATCCAGTGGAAATAAACACAGGTCAAATGAAACCAAGTGTAAAGGTGGCACAGTGGGAAAGAGACCCAGTGGGAAAGAAGTTCAGAGAGATAGAGACCCAGTGGATAAGGAGAACAGAGGGAAAGAGACCCAGTTGGAAAGAAGCACTGAGGGAAAGAGACCAAGTGCGATAGAAACACTGAGGGAAAGAGACCAAGTGGGAAATACCCACAGAGGGAAAGAGACCCAGTGGAAATAAACACAGGGAGATGGTAAACCAGTGTAAAGGAAACACAGAGGGAAAGAGACCGAGTGGGAAAGAAGTTCAGAGAGATAGAGACCCAATGGAAAAGGAGCACAGAGGGAAAGAGACCGAGTGGGAAGAAGCACTGAGGGAAAGAGACACTGTGGGATAGAAGCACTGAGGGAAAGAGACCAAGTGGGAAAGAATCACAGAGGGAAAGAGACCCAGTGGAAATAAACACAGGGAGATGGTAAACCAGTGTAAAGGAAGCACAGAGGGAAAGAGACCGAGTGGGAAAGAAGTTCAGAGAAAAAGAGACCCAGTGGGAAAGAAGCGCTGAGGGAAAATAGACACAGTGGGATAGAAACACTGAGGGAAAGAAACCCAGTGGGAAAGAAACACAGGGGGAAATTGACCAAGTGGGAATAAAACACAGGTGGAACGAGATCCAGTGGGAAAGAAATACAGATGGAAAGAGAACCAGTGGGAAATATACACATGTGGTAAGAGGCCCAGTGGGAATGAAGCACAGAGGTAAAGAGACCCAGTGGGAAATAGACACCGGGGGAAAGAGACCCAGTGGAAAAGTATCACAGGGAGAAAGAGATCTGGTGGGAAAGAAACAAATAAGAAAAGAAAGACAAAGGAAAATAAAACACAGAGGAAAAATGACCCAGTGGGAAAGAAACACACAGGGAAAGAGAACCAGTGGGAAAGAACAAAAAGGGGGAGAGAGACAAAGTGGGAAAGAAACACAGAGGGAAATAGAACCAGTGGATAAGAAGCATAGAGGGAAGGAGAATCAGTGGCAAAGAAGCATAGAGGGAAAGAGACCCAGTGGGAAAGAAACACAGAGGGAAAGAGAACCAGTGGCAAAGAAGCATAGAGGGAAATAGATCAAGTGGAAATGATACAAAGGGGAATAGAGACCCAATGGAAAAGGAGCACAGATTAAAAGAGCCACAGTGGAAAAGAAGCACAGAGGGAAAGAGATCGAGTGGAAAATACACACAGAGGCAAATTGACCCATTGGAAATCAACACGGGGTGAAGGAAAGGCAGTGTAAAGGAAGCACAAGGGGAAAGAGAATGAGTGGGAAAGAAGTTCAGAGAGAAAGGGACTCAGTGGAAAAGGAGCACAGAGGGAAAGAGACCCAGTGAAAAAGTAACACAGGGGGAAAGAGATCCGGTGGGAAAGAAAAAAAAAGGGGGAGAGAGACAAAGTGGGAAAGAAACACAGAGGGAAAGAGAACCAGTGGATAAGAAGCACAGAGGGAAGGAGAATCAGTGGCAAAGAAGCATAGAGGGAAAGAGACCCAGTGGGAAAGAAACTCAGAGGGAAAGAGAACCAGTGGAAAAGAAGCACAGAGAGAAATAGAGTAAGTGGGAAAGATACAAAGGGGAATAGAGACCCAATGGAACAGGAGCACAGATTAAAAGAGCCACAGTGGAAAAGAAGCACAGAGGAATAGAGACCCAGTTGGAAAGAAACACAGAGGGAAAGAGACCCAGTGGGAAAGAAACACAGAGGGAAAGAGATCGAGTGGAAAATACACACAGAGGCAAATTGACCCATTGGAAATCAACACGGGGTGAAGGAAAGGCAGTGTAAAGGAAGCACAAGGGGAAAGAGAATGAGTGGGAAAGAAGTTCAGAGAGATAGGGACTCAGTGGAAAAGGAGCACAGAGGGAAAGAGACCCAGTGAAAAAGTAACACAGGGGGAAAGAGATCCGGTGGGAAAGAAACAAAGAAGAAAGGGGTCACTGAGGAAAAGAAACACAGAGGAAAAATGACCCAGTGGGAAAGAAACACAGAGGGAAAGATAACCAGTGGCAAAGAATAATAGAGGGAAAGAGAACCAGTGGGAAAGAAACACAGAGGGCAAGAGACCCAATGGGAGTGAAACACAGGGAATATAAAGTCAGAGGAAAAGAAACACAGGGGAATGTAGACCCAGTGGAAAAGGAACACAGGGGGAAAGAGATCCAGTGGGAATTACACACAGAGGGAAAGAGATCCAGTGGAAATAAACACAGGTCAATGGAAACCAAGTGTAAAGGAGGCACAGAGGGAAAGAGACCCAGTGGATAAGGAGAACAGAGGGAAAGAGACCCAGTTGGAAAGAAGCACTGAGGGAAAGAGACCAAGTGGGAAATAAACACCGGGGGAAAGAGACCCAGTGAAAAAGTAACACAGAGGGAAAGAGACCAATTGGGAAATACCCACAGAGGGAAAGAGACCCAGTGGAACTAAACACAGGGCGAAGGTAAACCAGTGTAAAGGAAGCATAGACGGAAAGAGACCAAGTGGGAAAGTAGTTCAGAGAAAAAGAGACCCAGTGGGAAAGAAGCGCTGAGGGAAAATAGACACAGTGGGATAGAAACACTGAGGGAAAGAAACCCAGTGGGAAAGAAACACAGGGGGAAATTGATCAAGTGGGAATAAAACACAGGTGGAACGAGATCCAGTGGGAAAGAAATACAGAGGGAAAGAGAACCAGTGGGAAATATACACATGTGATAAGAGGCCCAGTGGGAACGAAGCACAGAGGTAAAGAGACCCAGTGGGAAATAGACACCGGGGGAAAGAGACCCATTGAAAAAGTAAAACAGGGGGAAAGAGATCTGGTGGGAAAGTATCAAATAAGAAAAGAAAGACAAAGGAAAAAAAAACACAGAGGAAAAATGACCCAGTGGGAAAGAAAAACAGTGGGAAAGAGAACCAGTGGGAAAGAAAAAAAAGGGGGAGGGAGACAAAGTGGGAAAGAAACACAGAGGGAAAGAGAACCAGTGGATAAGAAGCACAGAGGGAAGGAGAATCAGTGGTAAAGAAGCATAGAGGGAAAGAGACCCAGTGGGAAAGAAACACAGGGGGAAAGAGACCAATTGGGAGTGAAACACAGGGGGAAATACACTTCGTGGTAAAGAAGCACAGGAGTAAAGAGACCCAGTGGAAAAAAAACACAGGGGGAAAAAGACCCAGTGGAAAAGGAGCACAGATTAAAAGAGCCCCAGTGGAAAAGAAAAACTGAGGAGAAGAGACCCAGTGGGAAAGATATTCGTGGGAATATAAAGTCAGAGGAAAAGAAACACAGGGGAATGTAGACCCAGTGGAAAAGGAACACAGGGGGAAAGAGACCAAGTGGGAAATACACACAGAGGGAAAGAGACCAGGTGGGAAACAGGTTCAGAGAGATAGAGACCCAGTGGAAATAAACAAAGGGCGAAGGATACCCAGTGGGAAGTAAGCACAGAGGGAAAGAGAACTAGTGGGAAAGAAGTTCAGAGAGATAGAGACCCAGTGGAAAAGGAGCACAGAGGGAAAGAGACCCAGTGGGAAGAAGCACTGAGGGAAAGAGACACTGTGGGATAGAAGCACTGAGGGAAAGAGACCCAGTGGGAAAGAATCACAGAGGGAAAGAGACCAAGTGGGAAATAGACACAGAGGGAAAGAGACCCAGTGGAAATAAACACAGGGCGAAGGAAACCAAGTGTAAAGGAAGCACACTGGGAAAGAGACCGAGTGGGAAAGAAGTTCAGAGAGATAGAGACCCAGTGGAAAAGGAGCACAGAGGGAAGGAGACCCAGTGGAAAAGGAGCACAGAGGGAAAGAGACCCAGTGGTAATGAAGCGCTGAGGGAAAAAACCCAGTGGGAAAGAAACACTGGGGGAAATTGACAAAGTGGGAATACAGCACAGGGTGAAAGAGATCCAGTGGGAAAGAAATACAGAGGGAAAGAGAACCAGTGAGAAATATATGCATGTGTTAAGAGGCCCAGTGGAAAATACGCACTGAGGTAAAGAGACCCAGTGGGAAAGAAACACCGGGGGAAAGAGACCCAGTGAAAAAGTAAAACAAGGGGAAAGAGATCCGGTGGGAAAGTATCAAAGAAGAAAAGAGACACAATGAGGAAAATAAAACACAGAGGAAAAATTACCCAGTGGGAAAGAAACACAGAGGGAAAGAAAAGCAGTGGTAAAGAAAAAAAGACGGAGAGAGACCAAGTGGGAAAGAAACACAGAGGGAAGCAGAACAAGTGGAAAAGAAGCACAGAAGGAAAGAGACCCAGTGGCAAAGAAGCATAGAGGGAAAGAGATCCAGTGGGAAAGATACACAGGGGAATAGAGACCCAGTGGAAAAGGAGCACAGATTAAAAGAGCAACAGTGGAAAAGAAGCACAGAGGAGTAGAGACCCAGTTAGATAGAAGCACAGAGGGAAAGAGAGCCAGTGGGAAAGACTCACAGGAAAAAGAGACCGGGTGGAAAAGACGCACAGAGGGATAGAGACACAATGGAAGAGAAAGAAAGGGGGAAAGAGACCCAGTGGAAAGGAAGCACAGAGGGAAAGAGACCCGGGGGAAAGACGCACAGAGGGAAAGAGACCCAGTAGGAAGTAAACGCAGGGGAAGAGACCCAGTGGTAAAGAAGAACTGAGGTAAATAGAAAAATCGCGAAATAAACACTAAGGGAAATGCACCCTTGTGGGAAAAAAAAGCAGAGAGGGAAATGGACCAAGTAGGCATGAAACACTGCGGGGAAGAAGACCCAGTGGGAAAGAAACTCAGAGGGAAAGGGACCCAGTGGGAAAAAAACACAGGGGAAAAGTGCACCAGTGGAAAAGAAACACAGGGGGAAAGAGACCCAGAGGGAAAGTAACACAGGGGGAAAGAGACCGAGTGAAAAAGAAACACAGGGTTAAAGAGAAACAGTGGATAAATAAACACAGGTTGAAAAGGACCCAGTGGAAAAGGTGCACATATTAAAAGAGCTCCAGCGGAAAAGAAACACAGAGGAAAAGAGACCCAGTGGGAAAGATATATGGGGTAATATAAAGTCAGAGGAAAAGAAACACAGGGGAATGTAGACCCAGTGGAAAGGGAACACAGGGGGAAAGAGACACAGTGGGAAAGAAAGACAGAGTGAAAGAGACGCAGTGGGAAATAAACACAGGGGTAATGAGATCCAGTGTTAAAGAAACACAGAGGGAAAGAGACACATTGGGAAAGAAACACAGAGGTAAAGAGACCCATTGGGAAAGAAGTTCAGAGAGATAGAGACCCAGTGGAAAAGGAGCACAGAGGGAAAGAGACCCAGTGGGAAAGAAGCACTGAGGGAAAGACACCCAGTCGGATAGAAGCACAGAGGAAAAGAGAACCAGTGGGAAAGAAACACAGGGGGAAAGAGAAAAAGTGGAAAAGACACACAGATTGACACAGGGCGAAGGAAACCCAGTGGAAAGGAGGCACAGAGGGAAAGAGACCTAGTGGGAAAGAAGTTCAGAGAGATAGAGACCCAGTTGAAAAGGAGCACAGAGGGAAAGCGAACCAGTGGGAAAGAAGTGCTTAGGGAAAGAGACCCAGTGCGAAAGAAACACAGAGGGAAAGAGATCCATTGGGAAAGAAATACAGAGGGAAATAGAACCAGTGGGAAATATACCCAGATGTTAAGAGGCCCAGTGGAAAAGAAACACAGAACGAAACAGACCTAGTGTGAAAGAAACACAGGGGGAAAGAGACCCAGTGAAAAAAAAACACAGGGGGAAAGAGATCCGCTGGGAAAGAAACAAAGAAGAAAAGAGACACAGAGGAAAAGAAACACAGAGGAAAAAAGATCCGGTGGGAAAGAAACAGAGAGGGAAAGAGAACCAGTGGGAAGGAAACACCGGGGGATAGAGAACTAGTGGCAATGAAATATAGGGGAAATAAACTTTGTGGGAAAGAATCACAGAGTGAAAGAGACCCAAGTGTGAAAGAAACACAGGGGGAAAGAGAACCGGTGGGAAAGAAGCACTGAGGGAAAGAGACACTGTGTGATAGAAGCACAGAGGGAAAGAGACCCAGTGGGAAAGAAGCAAAGGGAAAAAGAGACCAAGTGAAATAGACACACAGAGGGAAAGAGACCCAGTGGAAATAAAAACAGGGCGAAGGGAACCCAGTGTAAAGGAAGGACAGATGGAAAGAGCCCGAGTGGGAAAGAAGTTCAGGGAGATTGAGACCCAGTGGAAAAGGAGCACAGAGGGAAAGAGACCTAGTGGCAAAGAAGCACTGATTGAAAAAGACCCAGTGGGATAGAAACACCTAGTGAAAGAGACCCAGTGGGTAAGAAAAACAGGGGGAAAGTGATCCTGTGGGACAGAAATACAGAGGGAAAGAGAACCAGTGGGATATATACACAGGGGGAAAGAGACCCAGTGAAAAAGTTACACAGGGGGAAAGAGATCCAGTTGGAAAGAAGCAAAGTAAAAAAGAGACACAGAGGGAAAAAAAACAGAGGAAAAATGATCCAGTGGGAAAGAAAAACAGAGGGAAAGAGAACAAGTGAGAAATAAACAAAGGGGAGAGAGACCAAGTCGGAAAGAAACACAGAGGGAAAGAGAACCAGTGGAAAAGAAGTACTGAGGGAAAGAGAACCAGTGCCAAAGAAGCATAGAGCGAAAGAGACCCAATGGGAAAGAAACACAGAGGGAAAGAGAACCAGTGGGAAAGAAAAACAGGGGGAAAGAGACCCAGTGGGAAAGAAAAACAGGGGGAAAGAGACCCAGTGGGAAAGAAAAACAGGGGGAAAGAGACCCAGTGGGAAAGAAACACAGGGGGAAAAAGACCCAGTGGGAAAGGAACACATAGGAAAAGAAGTCCAATGGGAAAGAAGTTCAGAGAGATAGAGACCCAGTGGAATTAAACACAGGGTGAACGAAATCCGGTGGGAAGTAAGCAAAGAGGGAAAGAGACCTAGTAAGAAAGAAGTTCAGAGAGATAGAGACCCAGTGGGAAAGAAGCACTGAGGTAAAGAGACACTGTGGGATAGAAGCACTGAGGGAAAGAGAAACAGTGGGAAAGAAACACAGAGGGAAAAAAATCATTTGGGAATGAAACACAGGGGGAAAGAGATCCAGTGGGAAAGAAATAAAGAGGGAAAGTGAACCAGTGGGAAATATACACAGGTGGTAAGAGGCCCAGTGGAAAATAAACACAGAGGTAAAGAGAACTAGTGGTAAAGAAACAAAGGCGGAAAGAGACCCAGTGAAAAAGTAACACAGGGGGAAAGACATCTGGTGGGAAAGAAACAAAGAAGAAAAGAGACACAGTGGAAAACAAAAAACACAGAGGAAAACTGACCCAGTGGGAAAGAAACACAGAGGGAAAGAAAACCAGTTGGAAAGAATCACAGGGGGAGAGAGAAATATTTGGAATGAAACAGATGGGGAAGTAGACTCAGTGGGAAAGAAGAACAGAGTGAAAGAGCCCTAGAGGAAAAGAAGCACAGAGGGAAAGAGACCCAGTGGGAAATAAGCACAGAGGAAAAGAGAACCAGTGGGAAAGAAAAACAGGGGGAAATGACCAAGTGGGAATGAAACACAGGGGGAAATAGACTCAGTGGAAAAGAAGCACAGAGGTAAAGAGACTCAGTGGAAAAGAAAAACAGGGGCAAAAAGATCCAGTGGAAAAGGAGCACAGATAAAAAGAACCCGAGTCGAAAAGAAACACAGAGGAACAGAAAACCCTTGGGAAAGATACACGGGGGAATATAAATTCAGAGGAAAAGAAACACAGGGGAATGTAGACTCAGTGGAACAGGAACACAGGGGGAAAGAGACATAGTGGGAAAGAAACACAGAGGGAAAGAGAGCCAGTGGGAAAGACACACATGGTGAAAGAGACCCAGTTGGAAATAAACACAGGGGTAAAGTGAACCATTGGGAAAGATACACAGGGGAATAGAGACCCAGGGGAAAAGGAGCACAGATTAAAAGAACCACAGTGGAAGAGAAGCACAGAGGAATAGAGACCCAGTAAAAAAGAAGCACAGAGGGAAAGAGACCCAGTTGGAAAGGAACACTGAGGGAAAGAGAGCCAGTGGGAAAGACTCAGACCGAGGAAGAGACCGAGTGGAAAAAGATGCACTAAGGGAAAGAGACACAGTGGAAGAGAAACAAAGGGGAAAAGAGACCCATTGGGAAGGAAGCACAGAGGGAAAGAGACCCAGGGGGAAATAAGCACAGAGGGAAAGAGACCCAGTAGGAAAGAAACACAGAGGGAAGAGACCCAGTGGGAAAGAAACACTGAGGGAAAGAAAACCAGTTGGATAGAAAAACCGAGGGAAAGAGACCCAGTGGGAGAAATGCACAGAGGGAAAAAGAACCATTTGGAAAGAGGACTAGAGGGAAAGAGACCCAGTGGGAAAGAATCATAGTGGCAAAGAGACACAGTGGAAAATAAACAAACGCGAAAGAGAACCAGTGGGAAAGAAGCAAAGAGGGAAAGAGGCCAAATGGAAAACAAGCACAGGGGGAAAGAGAACAAGTGGAAACGACACACAGAGGCAAAGAGACCCAGTGGAAATAAACAAAGGGGAAAGAGACCCAGTGGGAAAGAAGCAAAGAGGGAAAGAGACCAAATGGGAAAGAAGCACAGGGGGAAAGAGAACAAGAGGAAACAACACACAGAGGCAAAGAGACCCAGTGGAAATAAACACAGGGTGAAGGAAACCCAGTGGAAAGGAAGCACAGAGGGAAAGAGACAGAGTGGGAAAGAAGTTCAGAAAGAAAGAGACCCAGTCGAAACGGATCACAGAAGGAAAGAGACCCAAAGGAAAGAAACACTGAGGGAAAGAAAACCAGTTGGATAGAAAAACTGAGGGAAACAGACCCAGTGGGAAAGAAACACAGGGGAAAAAAGAAAAAGTGGGAATGAAACACAGGGGGAAAGAGATCGAGTGGGAAAGAAATACAGAGTGAAAGAGAACCATTGGGAAATAAATACAGGAAGTAAGAGGACAATGGAAAAGAAACACAGAGGAAAAATGAACCAGTGGGAAAGAAACACGGGGGAGAGAGACAAAGTGGGAATGAATCACAGGGGGAAATAGACTCAGTGGGAAAGAAGCACCAAGGGAAAGAGAATCAGTGGCAAATAAGCATAGATGGAAAGAGAAACAGTGGGAAAGACACACAGGGTGAAAGAGACCCAGTGGGAAATAAACACAGGGGGAAAGAGACCCAGTGGGAAAGATACACAGGGGAACAGAGACCCAGTGGAAAAGGAGCACAGATTAAAAGAGCTACAGTGGAAAAGAAGCACAGAGGAATAGAGACCCAGTGGGAAAGAAGCACAGAGGGAAAGAGCCCCAGTTGGAAATAAACACAGCGGGGAAGAGACCCAGAGGGAAAAATGCACAGAGGGAAAAAGAACCATTTGGAAAGAGGACTAGAGGGAAAGAGACCCAGTGGGAAAGAATCATAGTGGCAAAGAGACCCAGTGGAAAATAAACAAACGCGAAAGAGAACCAGTGGGAAAGAAGCAAAGAGGGAAAGAGACCAAATGGGAAAGAAGCACAGGGGGAAAGAGAACAAGTGGAAACGACACACAGAGGCAAAGAGACCCAGTGGAAATAAACACAGGGCGAAGGAAACCCAGTGGAAAGGAAGCACAGAGGGAAACAGACTGAGTGGGAAAGAATTTCAGAGAGATAGAGACCCAGTCGAAAAGGAGCACAGAGGGAAAGAGACCTAGTGGGAAAGAAACACTGAGGGAAAGAAAACCAGTGGGATAGAAAAACTGAGGGAAAGAGACCCAGTGGGAAAGATACACAGGGGAAAAAAGGAAAAATGGGAATGAAATACAGGGGGAAAGGGATCGAGTGGGAAAGAAATACTGAGGTAAAGAGAACCAGTGGGAAATATACGCAGGTGGTAAGACGACCAATGGAAAAGAAACACAGAGGAATAATGACCCAGTGGGAAAGAAACACAGAGGCAAAGAGAACCAGTGGGAAAGAAACACAGGGGGAGAGAGACCAAGTGGGAATGAAACACAGGGGGTAATAGACTCAGTGAAAAAGACGCACCGAGGGAAAGAGAATCAGTGGCAAAGACGCATAGAGGGAAAGATTTACAATGGGAAAGAAACTCATAGGGAAAGAGAACCAGTGGGAAAGAAACATGGGGGAAAGAGACCAAGTGGGAATGAAACACAGGATGAAATAGACTCAGTGGAAAAGAAGCACAGAGGTAAAGAGACCGAGTGGAAAATGGACACATGGAGGTAAAGGCCCAGTGGAAAAGGAGCACAGATTAAAAGAGCCCCAGTGGAAAAGAAACACAGAGGTAAAGAGACCCAGAGGGAAAGATATATGGGGGAATATAAAGTCACAGGAAAAGAAACACAGGGGAATGTAGACCGAGTGGAAAAGGAACACAGGTGGAAAGAGACACAGTGGGAAACAAACCCAAGGGGAATGAGAACCAGCGGAAAAGAAACACAGAGGGAAAGAAACCGCGTGGGAAAGAATTCCAGAGAGATAGAGACCCAGTCGAAAAGGAGCACAGAGGGAAAGAGACCCAGTGGGAAATATACACTGGTGGTAAGAGGCCCAATGGAAAATAAACACAGAGGGAAAGAGACCCAGTGGGAAAGAAACAAAGGGAGAAAGAGAGCCAGTGAAAAAGTAACACAGGGGGAAAGAGGTCCGATGGGAAAGAAATAAAAAGAAAAGAGACACAGAGGAATAGAAACACAGAGGAAAAACTGAGGGAAAGAGACCCAGTGGGAAAGAAGCGCCAAGGGAAAGAGACCCAGTGGGATAGAAAAACTGAGGAAAAGAGAACCAGTGGGAACGAAACACAGGGGGAAAGAGACCAAGTGGGAAAAATGCATAGAGGGAAAAAGAACCATTTGGAAAGAGGAATAGAGGGAAAGAGAACCAGTTGGAAAGAATCACAGTGGGAAAGAGACCCAGTGGAAAATAAACAAAGGGGAAAGTGACCCAGTGGGAAAGAAGCAAAGAGGGAAAGAGACCAAATGGGAAAGAAGCACAGGGGGAAAGAGAACAAGTGGAAACGACACACAGAGGCAAAGAGACCCAGTGGAAATAAAAACAGGGTGAAGGAAACCCAGTGGAAACGAAGCACAGAGGCAAAGAGACTGAGTGGGAAAGAAGTTCAGAGAGATAGAGACCCATTCGAAAAGGAGCACAGAGGGAAAGAGACCTAGTGGGAAAGAAACACTGAGGGAAATAAAACCAGAGGGATAGAAAAACTGAGGGAAAGAGACCCAGTGGGAAAGAAACACAGGGGAAAAAAGAATACGTGGCAATGAAACACAGGGAGAAAGAGTTCGAGTGGGAAAGAAATACAGAAGGAAAGAGACCAAGTAGGAATGAAATACAGGAGGAAATAGACTCAGTGGAAAAGATGCACAGAGGTAAAGAGACCGAGTGGAATATAAACACAGGGAGATAAAGGCCCAGTGGAAAAGGAGCACAGATTAAAAGAGCCCCTGTGGAAAAGAAACACAGAGGAAAAGAGACCCAGTGGGAAGGATATACGGGGGAATATAAACTCAGAGGAAAAGAAACACAGGGGAATGCAGACCCAGTGGAAAAGGAACACAGGGGGAAAGAGACACCGTGGGAAATTGACACAGGGGGAGTGAGATCCGTTGGGAAAAAAACACAGGGTGAAAGAGACACAGTGGGAAACAAACACAGGGGGAATGAGATCCAAGGAAAGAAACACAGAGGGAAAGAGACCCAAAGGGAAAGAAACACAGAGGAAAAGAGACCCAGTGGGATAGAAGTTCAGAGAGATAGAGACCCAGTAGAAATAAACACAGGGCGAAGGAAACCCAGTAGGAAGGAAGCACAGAGGGAAAGAGGCCGCTTGGGAAAGAAGTTCAGAGAGCTAGAGACCCAGTCAAAAAGGAGCACAGAGGGAAAGTGACCCAGTGGGAAAGAAATACAAAGGGAAAGAGAACCAGGGGGAATATACACAGGTGGTAAGAGGCCCAGTGGAAAATAAACACAGAGGGAAAGAGACCCAGTGGGAAAGAAACAAAGGGGGAAAGAGAGCCAGTGAAAAAGTAACACAGGGGGAAAGAGATCAGATGGGAAAGAAACAAAGAAGAAAAGAGACACATAGGAAAAGAAACACAGAGGAAAAACTGAGGGAAAGAGACCCAGTGGGAACGAAGCGCCGAGGGAAAGAGACCCAGTGGGATAGAAAAACTGAGGAAAAGAGATCCAGTGGGAATGAAACACAGGGGGAAAGAGACCAAGTTGGAAAAATGCACAAAGGGAAAAAGAACCATTTGGAAAGAGGAATAGAGGGAAAGAATCCCAATTGGGAAGAATCACAGTGGGAAAGATACCCAGTGGAAAATAAACAAAGGAGAAAGAGACCCAGTGGGAAAGAAGCAAAGAGGGAAAGAGACCAAATGGGAAAGAAGCACAGGGGGAAAGAGAACAAGTGGAAATGACACACAGAGGCAAAGAGACCCTGTGGAAATAAACAAAGGGCAAAGGAAAACTAGTGGAAAGGAAGCACAGAGGGAAAGAGACTGAGTGGGAAAGAAGTTCAGGGAGATAGAGACCCAGTCGAAAAGGAGCACAGAGGGAAAGAGACCTACTGGGAAAGAAACACTGAGGGAAAGAAAACCAGTGGGATAGAAAAAATGAAGGAAAAGAGACCCAGTGTGAAATAAACACAGGGGAAAAAAGAAAAAGTGGGAAAGAAACACAGGGGGAAAGAGATCGAGTGGGAAAGAAATACAGAGGGAAAGAGAACCAGTGGGAAATATACACAGGTGGTAAGAGGCCCAATGGCAAAGAAACACAGAGTAAAAATGACCCAGTGGGAAAGAAACACAGAGGCAAAGAGAACCAGAGGGAAAGAAACACAGGGGGAGAGAGACCAAGTGGGAATGAAACACAGGGGGTAATAGACTCAGTGGGAAAGAAGCAAAGAGGTAAAGGGACCGAGTGGAAAATAAACACAGGGAGATAAAGTCCCATTGGAAAAGAAGCACAGATTAAAAGAGCCCCAGTGGAAAAGAAACACAGAGGAAAAGAGACCCAGTGAGAAAGATGTACGGGGGAATTTAAAGTCAGATAAAAAGAAACACAGGGGAATGTAGACCCAGTGGAAAAGGAACACAGGGTGCAACAGACAGTGGGAAATATACACAGGGGGAATGAGACACAGTGGGAAAGAAAAACAGAGGGAAAGAGACCCAATAGGAAAGAAAAACAGAGGAAAAGTGACGCAGTGGGATAGAAGTTCAGAGAGATAGAGACCCAGTAGAAATAAACACAGGGCGAAGGAAACCCAGTAGGAAGGAAGCACAGAGGGAAAGAGACGGCAAGGGCAGGAAGTTCAGAGAGATAAAGACCCATTCGAAAAGGAGCACAGAGGGAAAGAGACCCAGTGGGAAAGAAGCGCTGATGGTAAGAAACCCAGTGGGAAAGAAATACAAAGGGAAAGAGAACCAGTGGGAAATATACACAGGTGGTAAGAGGCCCAAAGGAAAATAAACACAGAGGGAAAGAGACCCAGTGGGAAAGAAACAAAGGGGGAAAGAGAGCCAGTGAAAAAGTAACACAGGGGGAAAGAGATCCGATGGGAAAGAAACAAAAAAGAAAAGAGACACAGAGGAAAAGAATCACAGAGGAAAAACTTAGGGAAAGAGACCCAGTGGGAACGAAGCGCCGAGGGAAAGATACGCAGTGGGATAGAAAAACTGAGGAAAAGAGACCCCGTGGGAATGAAACACTGGGGGAAAGAGACCTAGTGGGAAAGAAATACGGAGGGAAAGAGAACCATTGGGAAACATACACATTTGGATAGAGGCCCATTGGAATTTATGAACAGAGGGAAAGGGACCCAGTGGGAAGGAAACACAGGGGGAAAGAGATCCAGTGAAAAAGTAAAACAGGGGCAAAGAGATCCAGTGGGAAAGAAACACAGAGGGAAATGGACCAGTGGGAAAGAAGCACAGAGGGAAAGAGACCCAGTGGAAAAGACACACAGAGGGAAAGAGACCCCGTGGAAATAAACACAGGGCAAAGGAAAACCAGTAGAAAGGAGGCACAGAGGGAAAGCGACCTAGTGTGAAAGAAGTTCAGAGTGATAGAGACCCAGTGGCAAAGGAGCAAAGAGGGAAAGAGACCCAGTGGAAAAGAAGCGCTGAGGCAAAGCGACCCATTGGGATAGAAACACTGAGGGAAAGAAACCCAGTGGTAATGAAACACAGGGCAAAAGAGATCCATTGGGAAAGAAATACAGAGGTATAGAGAACCAGTGGGAAATATAACCAGATGGTAAGAGGGCCAGGGGAAAATAAACACAGAGGGAAACAGACCCAGTGGGAACGAAAGACATGGGGAAAGAGACCCAGTGAAAAAGTAACACAGGTGGAAAGATATCCAGTGGGAAAGAAACAAAGAAGAAAAGAGACACAGAGGAAAAGGAACACAGAGGAAAAGTGACCCAGTGGAAAAGAAACAAAGAGGGAAAGAGAACCATTGGGAAAGAAGCACAGATGGAAAGAGAACCAGTGGGAAAGACACACAGGATGAAATAGACCCAGTGGGAAAGATACAAAGGGGAACAGATACCCAGTGGAAAAGAAGCACAGATTAAAGAGCTACAGTGGAAAAGAAGCACAGAGGAATAGAGACCCAGTTGGAAAGAAACACAGAGGGACAGAGCCCCAGTTGGAAAGAAACACAATGGGGAAGAGAACCAGAAGGAAAAATGCATAGAGGGAAAAAGAACCATTTGGAAAGAGGAATAGAGGGAAAGAGACCCAGTGGGAAAGAATCACAGTGGGAAAGAGACCCAGTGGAAAATAAACAAAGGGGAAAGAGAACCAGTGGGAAAGAAGCAAAGAGGGAAAGAGACCAAATGGGAAAGAAGCACAGGGGGAAAGAGAACAAGTGGAAACAACACACAGAGGCAAAGAGACCCAATGGAAATAAACAAAGGGCGAAGGAAACCAAGTGGAAAGGAAGCACAGAGGGAAACAGACTGAGTGGGACAGAAGTTCAGAGAGGTAGAGACCCAGTCGAAAAGGAGCATAGAGGGAAAGAGACCTAGTGGGAAAGAAACACAGGGGGAGAGAGACCAAGTGGGAATGTAACACAGGGGGAAATAGACTTAGTGGGAAAGAAGCACAGAGCGAAAGTGCCCCAGTGGAAAAGAAGCACCGAGGGAAAGAGAACCAGACGCAAAGAAGCATAGCGGGAAAGAGAACCAGTGGGAAAGAAACTCATATGGAAAGAGAACCAGTGGGAAAGAAACACAGGGGGAAAAACACCAAGTAGGAATGAAACACAGAAGGAAATAGACTCAGTGGAAAAGAAGGCACAGGGGTAAAGAGACCCAGTGGAAAAGAAGCACAGGGAGGAAAAGACCCAGTGGAAAAGGAGTACATATTAAAAGAGCCCCAGCGGAAAAGAAACACAGAGGAAAGGAGACCCAGTGGGAAAGATGTACGGGGGAATATAAAGTCAGAGGAAAAGAAACACAGGGGAATGTAGACCCAGTGAAGAAGGAACACAGGGGGAAAGAGACACAGTGGGAAAGAAACACAGAGGGAAAGAGACCGAGTGGGAAAGAAGTTCAGAGAGATAGAGACCCATTAGAAATAAACACAGGGCGAAGGAAACCCAGTAGGAAGGAAGCACAGAGGGAAAGAGGCCGCTTGGGAAAGAAGTTCAGAGAGCTAGAGACCCAGTCAAAAAGGAGCACAGAGGGAAAGTGACCCAGTGGGAAAGAAATGGTGAGGGAAAGAAACCCAGTGGGAAAGAAATACAAAGGGAAAAAGAACAAGTGGGAAATATACACAGGTGGTAAGAGGCCCAAAGGAAAATAAACACAGAGGGAAAGAGACCCAGTGGGAAAGAAACAAAGGGGTAAAGAGAGCCAGTGAAAAAGTAACACAGGGGGAAAGAGATCCAATGGGAAAGAAACAAAGAAGAAAAGAGACACAGAGGAAAAGAAACACAGAGGAAAAACTGAGGGAAAGAGAACCAGTGGCAAAGAAGCGCCGAGGGAAAGAGACCCAGTGGGGTGGAAAAACTGAGGAAAAGAGACCCAGTGGGAAAGAAACACAGAGGAAAAAAGAAAAAGTGGGAAAGAAACACAGAGGGAAAGAGAAGCAGTGGGAAATATACACAGGTGGTAAGAGGCCCAATGGACAAGAAACACTGAGTAAAAATGACCCAGAGGGAAAGAAACACAGAGGGAAAGAGAACCAGAGGGAAAGAAACACAGGGGGAGAGAGACCAAGTGGGAATGAAACACAGGGGGTAATAGACTCAGTGGAAAAGAAGCACCGAGGGAAAGAGACCGAGTGGAAAATAAACACAGGGAGATAAAGGCCCATTGGAAAAGGAGCACAGATTAAAAGAGCCCAGTGGAAAAGAAACACAGAGGAAAAGAGACCCAGTGGGAAAGATGTACTGGGGAATATAAAGTCAGAGGAAAAGAAACACAGGGGAATGTAGAACCAGTGGAAAAGGAACACAGGGGGAAAGAGACGCAGTGGGAAATAGACACAGGGGGAATGAGATCCAGCGGGAAAGAAACACAGAGGGAAAGAGACCCAATGGGAAAGAAACACAGAGGAAAACAGACAAAGTGGGTAGAAGTTCAGAGAGATAGAGACCCATTAGAAATAAACACAGGGCGATGGAAACCCAGTAGGAAGGAAGCACAGAGGGAAAGAGATCGAATGGGAAAGAAGTTCAAAGAGATAGCGACGCAGTCGAAAAGGAGCGGAGAGGGATAGAGACCCAGTGGGAAAGAAGTGCTGATGGTAAGAAACCCAGTGGGAAAGAAATACAAAGGGAGAAAGAACAAGTGGGAAATATACACAGGTGGTAAGAGGCCCAATGGAAAATAAACACAGAGGGAAAGAGACCCAGTGGGAAAGAAACAAAGGGGGAAAGAGAGCCAGTGAAAAAGTAACACAGGGGGAAAGAGGTCCGATGGGAAAGAAACAAAGAAGAAAAGAGACACATAGTAAAAGAAACATGGAGGAAAAACTGAGGGAAAGAGACCCAGTGGGAAACAAGCGACGAGGGAAAGAGACCCAGTGGGATAGAAAAACTGAGGAAAAGAAGAGACCCAGTGGGAATGAAACACAATGGGAAAGAGAGCAAGTGGGAAAAATGCACAGAAGGAAAAAGAACCATTTGGAAAGAGGAATAGAGGGAAAGAGACCCAGTTGGAAAGATTCACTGTGGAAAGAGACCCAGTGGAAAATAAACAAAGGGGAAAGAGACCCAGTGGGAAAGAAGCAAAGAGGGAAAGATACCCAGTGGAAAATAAACAAAGGAGAAAGAGACCCAGTGGGAAAGAAGCAAAGAGGGAAAGAGAGCAAATGGGAAAGAAGCACAGGGGGAAAGAGAACAAGTGGAAACGACACACAGAGGCAAAGAGACCCAGTGGAAATAAACACAGGGCGAAGGAAACCCAGTGGAAAGGAAACACGCAGGGAAACAGACTGAGTGGGAAAGAAGTTCAGAGAGACAGAGACCCAGTCGAAAAGGAGCACAGAGGGAAAGAGACCTGGTGGGAAAGAAACACTGAGAGAAATAGAACCAGTGGGAGAGAAAAACTGAGGAAAAGAGACCCAGTGGGAAAGAAACACAGGGGAAAAAAGCATAAATGGCAATGAAACACAGGGGGAAAGAGATCGAGTGGGAAAGAAATACAGAGGGAAAGAGAACCAGTGGGAAATATAAACAGGTGGTAAGAGGCCCAATGGGAAAGAAAGACAGAGGAAAAATGACCCAGTGGGAAAGAAACACAGAGGGAAAGAGAACCAGAGTGAAAGAAACACAGGGGGAGAGAGAGCAAGTGGGAATGAAACACAGGGGGAAATAGACTCAGTGGAAAAGAAGCACCGAGGGAAAGAGAGTCAGAGGCAAAGACGCATAGAGGGAAAGAGACCCAATGGGAAAGAAACTCATAGGGAAAGAGAACCAGTGTGAAGGAAACACAGTGGGAAAGAGATCAAGTAGGAATGAAACACAGGAGGAAATAGACTCAGTGGAAAAGAAGCACAGAGGTAAAGAGACCGAGTGGAATATAAACACAGGGAGATAAAAGCCCAGTGGAAAAGGAGCACAGACTAAAAGAGCCCCAGTGGAAAAGAAACACAGAGGAAAAGAGACCCAGTGGGAAAGATGTAAGGGGGAATATAAAGTCAGAGGAAAAGAAACACCGGGAAATGTAGACCCAGTGGAAAAGTAACACAGGGGGAAAGAGACACAGTGGGAAAGAAACACAGGGTGAAAGAGACACAGTGGGAAATAGACACAGGGAGAATGAGATCCGTTGGGAAAGAAACACAGGGTGAAAGAGACACAGTGGGAAAGAAACACAGGGAAAGAGACCCAGTGGGATAGAAGTTCAGAGAGATAGAGACCCATTTAGAAATAAACACAGGGCGAAGTAAACCCAGTAGGAAGGAAGCACAGAGGGAAAGAGGCCGCTTGGGAAAGAAGTTCAGAGAGCTAGAGACCCAGTCAAAAAGGAGCACAGAGGGAAAGTGACCCAGTGGGAAAGAAATACAAAGGGAATGAGAACCAATGGGAAATATACACAGGTGGTAAGAGGCCCAATGGAAAATAAACACAGGGGGAAAGAGATCCAATGGGAAAGAAACATAGGGGAAAAGAGACACAGAGGAAAAGAAACACAGAGGAAAAACTGAGGGAAAGAGACCCAGTGGGAAAGAAGCGCCGAGGGAAAGAGACCCAGTGGGATAGAAAAACTGAGGTAAAGAGAACCAGTGGGAACGAAACACAGGGGGAAAGAGACCAAGTGGGAAAAATGCTCAGAGGGAAAAAGAACCATTTGGAAAGAGGAATCCAGGAAAAGAGACCCAGTTGGAAAGAATCACAGTGGGAAAGATACCCAGTGGAAAATAAACAAAGGGGAAAGAGACCCAGTGGGAAAGAAGCAAAGAGAGAAAGAGACCAAATGGGAAAGAAGCACAGGGGGAAAGAGAACAAGTGGAAACGACACACAGAGGCAAAGAGACCCAGTGGAAATAAACACAGGGCGAAGGAAACCCAGTGGAAAGGATGTACAGAGGGAAAGAGACTGAGTGGGAAAGATGTTCAGAGAGATAGAGACCCAGTCAAAAAGGAGCACAGAGGGAAAGAGAACTAGTGGGAAAGAAACACTGAGGGAAGGAAAACCAGTGGGATAGAAAAACTGAAGGAAAGAGACCCAGTGGGTAAGAAACACAGGGGAAAAAAGAAAAAGTGAGAAAGAAACACAGGGGGAAAGAGATCGAGTGAGAAAGAAATACAGAGGGAAAGAGAACCAGTGGGAAATATAAACAGGTGGTAAGAGGCCCAATGGCAAAGAAACACTGAGTAAAAATGACCCAGTGGGAAAGAAACACAGAGGCAAAGAGAACCAGAGGGAAAGAAACACAGGGGGAGAGAGACCAAGTGGGAATGAAACACAGGGGGTAATAGACTCAGTGGAAAAGATGCACAGAGGTAAAGAGACCGAGTGGAAAATAAACACAGGGAGATAAAGTCCCATTGGAAAAGAAGCACAGATTAAAAGAGCCCCAGTGGAAAAGAAACACAGAGGAAAAGAGACCCAGTGAGAAAGATATACGGGGGAATATAAAGTCAGAGGAAAAGAAACAGAGGGGAATGTAGACCCAGTGGAAAAGGAACACAGAGTGAAAGAGACAGAGTGGGAAATAGACACAGGGGGGAATGAGATCCAGTGGGAAAGAAACACAGAGGGAAAGAGACCCAATCGGAAAGAAACAGAGAGGAAAAGAGACCCAGTGGGAAAGAAAAACAGAGGGAAAGAGAACCAGTGGGAAAGAAAAAAAAGGGGGAGAGAGACAAAGTGGGAAAGAAACACAGAGGGAAAGAGAACCAGTGGATAAGAAGCACAGAGGGAAGGAGAATCAGTGGCAAAGAAGCATAGAGTGAAAGATACCCAGTGGGAAAGAAACACAGGGGGAAAGAGACCAAATGGGAGTGAAACACAGGGGGAAATACACTTCGTGGTAAAGAAGCACAGGAGTAAAGAGACCCAGTGGAAAAAAAACACAGGGGGAAAAAGACCCAGTGGAAAAGGAGCACAGATTAAAAGAGACCCAGTAGAAAAGAAACACAGAGGAAAAGAGACCCAGTGAGAAAGATATACGGGGGAATATAAAGTCAGAGGAAAAGAAACAGAGGGGAATGTAGACCCAGTGGAAAAGGAACACAGAGTGAAAGAGACAGAGTGGGAAATAGACACAGGGGGAATGAGATCCAGCGGGAAAGAAACACAGAGGGAAAGAGACCCAATGGGAAAGAAACACAGAGGAAAAGAGACCCAGTGGGATAGAAGTTCAGAGAGATAGAGACCCATTAGAAATAAACACAGGGCCAAGGAAAGCCAGTAGGAAAGAAGCACAGAGGGAAAGAGACCACGAGGGAAAGAACTTCAGAGAGATAGAGACCCATTCTAAAAGGAGCACAGAGGGAAAGAGACCCAGTGGGAAAGAAGCGCTGATGGTAAGAAACCCAGTGGGAAAGAAATACAAAGGGAAAGAGAACCAGTGGGAAATATACACAGGTGGTAAGAGGCCCAATGGAAAATAAACACAGAGGGAAAGAGACCCAGTGGGAAAGAAACAAAGGGGGAAAGAGAGCCATTGAAAAAGTAACACAGGGGGAAAGAGATCCGATGGGAAAGAAACAAAAAAGAAAAGAGACACAGAGGAAAAGAAACACAGAGGAAGAACTTAGGGAAAGAGACCCAGTGGGAACGAAGCGCCGAGGGAAAGATACGCAGTGGGATAGAAAAACTGAGGAAAAGAGACCCAGTGGGAATGGAACACAGGGGGAAAGAGACCTAGTGGGAAAGAAATACGGAGGGAAAGAGAACCATTGGGAAGGAAACACAGGGGGAAAGAGATTCAGTGAAAAAGTAAAACAGGGGCAAAGAGATCCAGTGGGAAAGAAACACAGAGGGAAATGGACCAGTGGGAAAGAAGCACAGAGGAAAAGAGACCCAGTGGAAAAGACACACAGAGGGAAAGAGACCCCGTGGAAATAAACAAAGGGCAAAGGAAACCCAGTAGAAAGGAGGCACAGAGGGAAAGAGACCTAGTGTGAAAGAAGTTCAGAGAGACAGAGACCCAGTGGCAAAGGAGCAAAGAGGGTAAGAGACCCAGTGGAAACGAAGCGCTGAGGCAAAGCGACCCATTGGGATAGAAACACTGAGGGAAAGAAACCCAGTGGTAATGAAACACAGGGCGAAAGAGATCCATTGGGAAAGAAATACAGAGGTATAGAGAACCAGTGGGAAATATATCCAGATGGTAAGAGGGCCAGTGGAAAATAAAAAAAAGAGGGAAATAGACCCAGTGGGAAAGAAAGACATGGGGAAAGAGACCCATTGAAAAAGTAACACAGGAGGAAAGAGTCCCAAAGGGAAAGAAACACAGGGAAAGAGACCCAGTGGGATAGAAGTTCAGAGAGATAGAGACCCATTGGAAATAAACACAGGGCGAAGGAAACCCAGTAGGAAGGAAGCACAGAGGGAAAGAGGCCGCTTGGGAAAGAAGTTCAGAGAGCTAGAGACCCAGTCAAAAAGGAGCACAGAGGGAAAGTGACCCAGTGGGAAAGAAATACAAAGGGAATGAGAACCAATGGGAAATATACACAGGTGGTAAGAGGCCCAGTGGAAAATAAACACAGGGGGAAAGAGATCCGATGGGAAAGAAACAAAGAAGAAAAGAGACACAGAGGAAAAGAAACATAGAGGAAAAACTGAGGGAAAGAGACCCAGTGGGAAAGAAGCGCCGAGGGAAAGAGACGCAGTGGGATAGAAAAACTGAGGAAAAGAGAACCAGTGGGAACGAAACACAGGGGGAAAGAGACCAAGTGGGAAAAGTGCTCAGAGGGAAAAAGAACCATTTGGAAAGAGGAATCCAGGAAAAGAGACCCAATTGGAAAGAATCACAGTGGGAAAGATACCCAGTGGAAAATAAACAAAGGGGAAAGTGACCCAGTGGGAAAGAAGCAAAGAGAGAAAGAGACCAAATGGGAAAGAAGCACAGGGGGAAAGAGACCGAGTGGAAAATAAACACAGGGAGATAAAGGCCCATTGGAAAAGGAGCACAGATTAAAAGAGCCCCAGTGGAAAAGAAACACAGAGGAAAAGAGACCCAGTGGGAAAGATGTACTGGGGAATATAAAGTCAGAGGAAAAGAAACACAGGGGAATGTAGAACCAGTGGAAAAGGAACACAGGGGGAAAGAGACGCAGTGGGAAATAGACACAGGGGGAATGAGATCCAGCGGGAAAGAAACACAGAGGGAAAGAGACCCAATGGGAAAGAAACACAGAGGAAAACAGACAAAGTGGGTAGAAGTTCAGAGAGATAGAGACCCATTAGAAATAAACACAGGGCGATGGAAACCCAGTAGGAAGGAAGCACAGAGGGAAAGAGATCGAATGGGAAAGAAGTTCAAAGAGATAGCGACGCAGTCGAAAAGGAGCAGAGAGGGATAGAGACCCAGTGGGAAAGAAGTGCTGATGGTAAGAAACCCAGTGGGAAAGAAATACAAAGGGAAAAAGAACAAGTGGGAAATATACACAGGTGGTAAGAGGCCCAATGGAAAATAAACACAGAGGGAAAGAGACCCAGTGGGAAAGAAACAAAGGGGGAAAGAGAGCCAGTGAAAAAGTAACACAGGGGGAAAGAGGTCCGATGGGAAAGAAACAAAGAAGAAAAGAGACACATAGTAAAAGAAACATAGAGGATAATCTGAGGGAAAGAGACCCAGTGGGAAAGAAGCGACGAGGGAAAGAGACCCAGTGGGATAGAAAAACTGAGGAAAAGAAGAGACCCAGTGGGAATGAAACACAATGGGAAAGAGAGCAAGTGGGAAAAATGCACAGAAGGAAAAAGAACCATTTGGAAAGAGGAATAGAGGGAAAGAGAACCAGTTGGAAAGATTCACTGTGGAAAGAGACCCAGTGGAAAATAAACAAAGGGGAAAGAGACCCAGTGGGAAAGAAGCAAAGAGGGAAAGAGACCAAATGGGAAAGAAGCACAGGGGGAAAGAGAACAAGTGGAAACGACACACAGAGGCAAAGAGACCCTGTGGAAATAAACACAGGGCGAAGGAAACCCAGTGGAAAGGAAACACAGAGGGAAACAGACTGAGTGGGAAAGAAGTTCAGAGAGACAGAGACCCAGTCGAAAAGGAGCACAGAGGGAAAGAGACCTGGTGGGAAAGAAACACTGAGAGAAATAGAACCAGTGGGAGAGAAAAACTGAGGAAAAGAGACCCAGTGGGAAAGAAACACAGGGGAAAAAAGCATAAATGGCAATGAAACACAGGGGGAAAGAGATCGAGTGGGAAAGAAATACAGAGGGAAAGAGAACCAGTGGGAAATATAAACAGGTGGTAAGAGGCCCAATGGGAAAGAAAGACAGAGGAAAAATGACCCAGTGGGAAAGAAACACAGAGGGAAAGAGAACCAGAGTGAAAGAAACACAGGGGGAGAGAGAGCAAGTGGGAATGAAACACAGGGGGAAATAGACTCAGTGGAAAAGAAGCACCGAGGGAAAGAGAGTCAGAGGCAAAGACGCATAGAGGGAAAGAGACCCAATGGGAAAGAAACTCATAGGGAAAGAGAACCAGTGTGAAGGAAACACAGTGGGAAAGAGATCAAGTAGGAATGAAACACAGGAGGAAATAGACTCAGTGGAAAAGAAGCACAGAGGTAAAGAGACCGAGTGGAATATAAACACAGGGAGATAAAAGCCCAGTGGAAAAGGAGCACAGACTAAAAGAGCCCCAGTGGAAAAGAAACACAGAGGAAAAGAGACCCAGTGGGAAAGATGTAAGGGGGAATATAAAGTCAGAGGAAAAGAAACACCGGGAAATGTAGACCCAGTGGAAAAGTAACACAGGGGGAAAGAGACACAGTGGGAAAGAAACACAGGGTGAAAGAGACACAGTGGGAAATAGACACAGGGAGAATGAGATCCGTTGGGAAAGAAACACAGGGAGAAAGAGACACAGTGGGAAAGAAACACAGGGAAAGAGACCCAGTGGGATAGAAGTTCAGAGAGATAGAGACCCGTTAGAAATAAACACAGGGCGAAGGAAACCCAGTAGGAAGGAAGCACAGAGGGAAAGAGGCCGCTTGGGAAAGAAGTTCAGAGAGCTAGAGACCCAGTCAAAAAGGAGCAGAGAGGGAAAGTGACCCAGTGGGAAAGAAATACAAAGGGAATGAGAACCAATGGGAAATATACACAGGAGGTAAGAGGCCCAATGGAAAATAAACACAGGGGGAAAGAGATCCAATGGGAAAGAAACATAGGGGAAAAGAGACACAGAGGAAAAGAAACACAGAGGACAAACTGAGGGAAAGAGACCCAGTGGGAAAGAAGCGCCGAGGGAAAGAGACCCAGTGGGATAGAAAAACTGAGGTAAAGAGAACCAGTGGGAACGAAACACAGGGGGAAAGAGACCAAGTGGGAAAAATGCTCAGAGGGAAAAAGAACCATTTGGAAAGAGGAATCCAGGAAAAGAGACCCAATTGGAAAGAATCACAGTGGGAAAGATACCCAGTGGAAAATAAACAAAGGGGAAAGTGACCCAGTGGGAAAGAAGCAAAGAGAGAAAGAGACCAAATGGGAAAGAAACACGGGGGAAAGAGACCCAGTGGAAATAAACACAGGGCGAAGGAAACCCAGTGGAAAGGATGTACAGAGGGAAAGAGACTGAGTGGGAAAGAAGTTCAGAGAGATAGAGACCCAGTCAAAAAGGAGCACAGAGGGAAAGAGAACTAGTGGGAAAGAAACACTGAGGGAAGGAAAACCAGTGGGATAGAAAAACTGAAGGAAAGAGACCCAGTGGGTAAGAAACACAGGGGAAAAAAGAAAAAGTGAGAAAGAAACACAGGGGGAAAGAGATCGAGTGAGAAAGAAATACAGAGGGAAAGAGAACCAGTGGGAAATATAAACAGGTGGTAAGAGGCCCAATGGCAAAGAAACACTGAGTAAAAATGACCCAGTGGGAAAGAAACACAGAGGCAAAGAGAACCAGAGGGAAAGAAACACAGGGGGAGAGAGACCAAGTGGGAATGAAACACAGGGGGTAATAGACTCAGTGGAAAAGATGCACAGAGTTAAAGAGACCGAGTGGAAAATAAACACAGGGAGATAAAGTCCCATTGGTAAAGAAGCACAGATTAAAAGAGCCCCAGTGGAAAAGAAACACAGAGGAAAAGAGACCCAGTGAGAAAGATATACGGGGGAATATAAAGTCAGAGGAAAAGAAACAGAGGGGAATGTAGACCCAGTGGAAAAGGAACACAGAGTGAAAGAGACAGAGTGGGAAATAGGCACAGGGGGAATGAGATCCAGCGGGAAAGAAACACAGAGGGAAAGAGACCCAATGGGAAAGAAACAGAGAGGAAAAGAGACCCAGTGGGAAAGAAAAACAGAGGGAAAGAGAACCAGTGGGAAAGAAAAAAAAGGGGGAGAGAGACAAAGTGGGAAAGAAACACAGAGGGAAAGAGAACCAGTGGATAAGAAGCACAGAGGGAAGGAGAATCAGTGGCAAAGAAGCATAGAGGGAAAGATACCCAGTGGGAAAGAAACACAGGGGGAAAGAGACCAAATGGGAGTGAAACACAGGGGGAAATACACTTCGTGGTAAAGAAGCACAGGAGTAAAGAGACCCAGTGGAAAAAAAACACAGGGGGAAAAAGACCCAGTGGAAAAGGAGCACAGATTAAAAGAGACCCAGTAGAAAAGAAACACAGAGGAAAAGAGACCCAGTGAGAAAGATATACGGGGGAATATAAGGTCAGAGGAAAAGAAACAGAGGGGAATGTAGACCCAGTGGAAAAGGAACACAGAGTGAAAGAGACAGAGTGGGAAATAGACACAGGGGGAATGAGATCCAGCGGGAAAGAAACACAGAGGGAAAGAGAGCCAATGGGAAAGAAACACAGAGGAAAAGAGACCCAGTGGGATAGAAGTTCAGAGAGATAGAGACCCATTAGAAATAAACACAGGGCCAAGGAAAGCCAGTAGGAAAGAAGCACAGAGGGAAAGAGACCACGAGGGAAAGAACTTCAGAGAGATAGAGACCCATTCGAAAAGGAGCACAGAGGGAAAGAGACCCAGTGGGAAAGAAGCGCTGATGGTAAGAAACCCAGTGGGAAAGAAATACAAAGGGAAAGAGAACCAGTGGGAAATATACACAGGTGGTAAGAGGCCCAATGGAAAATAAACACAGAGGGAAAGAGACCCAGTGGGAAAGAAACAAAGGGGGAAAGAGAGCCATTGAAAAAGTAACACAGGGGGAAAGAGATCCGATGGGAAAGAAACAAAAAAGAAAAGAGACACAGAGGAAAAGAAACACAGAGGAAGAACTTAGGGAAAGAGACCCAGTGGGAAAGAAGCGCCGAGGGAAAGATACGCAGTGGGATAGAAAAACTGAGGAAAAGAGACCCAGTGGGAATGGAACACAGGGGGAAAGAGACCTAGTGGGAAAGAAATATGGAGGGAAAGAGAACCATTGGGAAGCATACACATTTGGATAGAGGCCCATTGGAAAATAAAAATAGAGGGAAAGAGACCCAGTGGGAAGGAAACACAGGGGGAAAGAGATTCAGTGAAAAAGTAAAACAGGGGCAAAGAGATCCAGTGGGAAAGAAACACAGAGGGAAATGGACGAGTGGGAAAGAAGCACAGAGGAAAAGAGACCAAGTGGAAAAGACACACAGAGGGAAAGAGACCCCGTGGAAATAAACAAAGGGCAAAGGAAACCCAGTAGAAAGGAGGCACAGAGGGAAAGAGACCTAGTGTGAAAGAAGTTCAGAGTGATAGAGACCCAGTTGTAAAGGAGCAAAGAGGGAAAGAGACCCAGTGGAAACGAAGCGCTGAGGCAAAGCGACCCATTGGGATAGAAACACTGAGAGAAAGAAACCCAGTGGTAATGAAACACAGGGCGAAAGAGATCCATTGGGAAAGAAATACAGAGGTATAGAGAACCAGTGGGAAATATATCCAGATGGTAAGAGGGCCAGTGGAAAATAAAAAAGAGGGAAATAGACCCAGTGGGAAAGAAAGACATGGGGAAAGAGACCCATTGAAAAAGTAACACAGGAGGAAAGAGTCCCAAAGGGAAAGAATCACAGAGGAAAAGAGACCCAGTGGGATAGAAGTTCAGAGAGATAGAGACCCATTAGAAATAAACACAGGGCGAAGGAAACCCAGTAGGAAGGAAGCACAGAGGGAAAGAGGCCGCTTGGGAAAGAAGTTCAGAGAGCTAGAGACCCAGTCAAAAAGGAGCAGAGAGGGAAAGAGACCCAGTGGGAAAGAAATACAAAGGGAATGAGAACCAATGGGAAATATACACAGGTGGTAAGAGGCCCAGTGGAAAATAAACACAGGGGGAAAGAGATCCGATGGGAAAGAAACAAAGAAGAAAAGAGACACAGAGGAAAAGAAACACAGAGGACAAACTGAGGGAAAGAGACCCAGTGGGAAAGAAGCGCCGAGGGAAAGAGACCCAATGGGATAGAAAAACTGAGGAAAAGAGAACCAGTGGGAACGAAACACAGGGGGAAAGAGACCAAGTGGGAAAAATGCTCAGAGGGAAAAAGAACCATTTGGAAAGAGGAATCCAGGAAAAGAGACCCAATTGGAAAGAATCACAGTGGGAAAGATACCCAGTGGAAAATAAACAAAGGGGAAAGTGACCCAGTGGGAAAGAAGCAAAGAGAGAAAGAGACCAAATGGGAAAGAAGCACAGGGGGAAAGAGACCGAGTGGAAAATAAACACAGGGAGATAAAGGCCCATTGGAAAAGGAGCACAGATTAGAAGAGCCCCAGTGGAAAAGAAACACAGAGGAAAAGAGACCCAGTGGGAAAGATGTACTGGGGAATATAAAGTCAGAGGAAAAGAAACACAGGGGAATGTAGAACCAGTGGAAAAGGAACACAGGGGGAAAGAGACGCAGTGGGAAATAGACACAGGGGGAATGAGATCCAGCGGGAAAGAAACACAGAGGGAAAGAGACCCAATGGGAAAGAAACACAGAGGAAAACAGACAAAGTGGGTAGAAGTTCAGAGAGATAGAGACCCATTAGAAATAAACACAGGGCGATGGAAACCCAGTAGGAAGGAAGCACAGAGGGAAAGAGATCGAATGGGAAAGAAGTTCAAAGTGATAGCGACGCAGTTGAAAAGGAGCAGAGAGGGATAGAGACCCAGTGGGAAAGAAGCGCTGAGGGTAAGAAACCCAGTGGGAAAGAAATACAAAGGGAAAGAGAACCAGTGGGAAATATACACAGGTGGTAAGAGGCCCAATGGAAAATAAACACAGAGGGAAAGAGACCCAGTGGGAAAGAAACAAAGGGGGAAAGAGAGCCAGTGAAAAAGTAACACAGGGGGAAGGAGGTCCGATGGGAAAGAAACAAAGAAGAAAAGAGACACATAGTAAAAGAAACACAGAGGAAAAACTGAGGGAAAGAGACCCAGTGGGAAAGAAGCGACGAGGGAAAGAGACCCAGTGGGATAGAAAAACTGAGGAAAAGAGACCCAGTGGGAATGAAACACAATGGGAAAGAGAGCAAGTGGGAAAAATGCACAGAAGGAAAAAGAACCATTTGGAAAGAGGAATAGAGGGAAAGAGAACCAGTTGGAAAGATTCACTGTGGAAAGAGACCCAGTGGAAAATAAACAAAGGGGAAAGAGACCCAGTGGGAAAGAAGCAAAGAGGGAAAGAGACCAAATGGGAAAGAAGCACAGGGGGAAAGAGAACAAGTGGAAATGACACACAGAGGCAAAGAGACCCAGTGGAAATAAACACAGGGCGAAGGAAACCCAGTGGAAAGGAAACACGCAGGGAAACAGACTGAGTGGGAAAGAAGTTCAGAGAGACAGAGACCCAGTCGAAAAGGAGCACAGAGGGAAAGAGACCTGGTGGGAAAGAAACACTGAGAGAAATAGAACCAGTGGGAGAGAAAAACTGAGGAAAAGAGACCCAGTGGGAAAGAAACACAGGGGAAAAAAGCATAAATGGCAATGAAACACAGGGGGAAAGAGATCGAGTGGGAAAGAAATACAGAGGGAAAGAGAACCAGTGGGAAATATAAACAGGTGGTAAGAGGCCCAATGGAAAAGAAAGACAGAGGAAAAATGACCCAGTGGGAAAGAAACACAGAGGGAAAGAGAACCAGAGTGAAAGAAACACAGGGGGAGAGAGAGCAAGTGGGAATGAAACACAGGGGGAAATAGACTCAATGGAAAAGAAGCACCGAGGGAAAGAGAGTCAGAGGCAAAGACGCATAGAGGGAAAGAGACCCAATGGGAAAGAAACTCATAGGGAAAGAGAACCAGTATGAAGGAAACACAGTGGGAAAGAGATCAAGTAGGAATGAAACACAGGAGGAAATAGACTCAGTGGAAAAGAAGCACAGAGGTAAAGAGACCGAGTGGAATATAAACACAGGGAGATAAAAGCCCAGTGGAAAAGGAGCACAGACTAAAAGAGCCCCAGTGGAAAAGAAACACAGAGGAAAAGAGACCCAGTGGGAAAGATGTAAGGGGGAATATAAAGTCAGAGGAAAAGAAACACCGGGAAATGTAGACCCAGTGGAAAAGTAACACAGGGGGAAAGAGACACAGTGGGAAAGAAACACAGGGTGAAAGAGACACAGTGGGAAATAGACACAGGGAGAATGAGATCCGTTGGGAAAGAAACACAGGGAAAGAGACCCAGTGGGAAAGAAGTTCAGAGAGATAGAGACCCATTAGAAATAAACACAGGGCGAAGGAAACCCAGTAGGAAGGAAGCACAGAGGGAAAGAGGCCGCTTGGGAAAGAATTTCAGAGAGCTAGAGACCCAGTCAAAAAGGAGCACAGAGGGAAAGTGACCCAGTGGGAAAGAAATACAAAGGGAATGAGAACCAATGGGAAATATACACAGGTGGTAAGAGGCCCAATGGAAAATAAACACAGGGGGAAAGAGATCCGATGGGAAAGAAACAAAGAAGAAAAGAGACACAGAGGAAAAGAAACACAGAGGACAAACTGAGGGAAAGAGACCCAGTGGGAAAGAAGCGCCGAGGGAAAGAGACCCAGTGGGATAGAAAAACTGAGGAAAAGAGAACCAGTGGGAACGAAACACAGGGGGAAAGAGACCAAGTGGGAAAAATGCTCAGAGGGAAAAAGAACCATTTGGAAAGAGGAATCCAGGAAAAGAGACCCAATTGGAAAGAATCACAGTGGGAAAGATACCCAGTGGAAAATAAACAAAGGGGAAAGTGACCCAGTGGGAAAGAAGCAAAGAGAGAAAGAGACCAAATGGGAAAGAAGCACAGGGGGAAAGAGAACAAGTGGAAACGAAACACAGAGGCAAAGAGACCCAATGGAAATAAACACAGGGCGAAGGAAACCCAGTGGAAAGGATGTACAGAGGGAAAGAGACCGAGTGGGAAAGATGTTCAGAGAGATAGAGACCCAGTCAAAAAGGAGCACAGAGGGAAAGAGAACTAGTGGGAAAGAAACACTGAGGGAAGGAAAACCAGTGGGATAGAAAAACTGAAGGAAAGAGACCCAGTGGGTAAGAAACACAGGGGAAAAAAGAAAAAGTGGGAAAGAAACACAGGGGGAAAGAGATCGAGTGAGAAAGAAATACAGAGGGAAAGAGAACCAGTGGGAAATATAAACAGGTGGTAAGAGGCCCAATGGAAAAGAGACAAAGAGGAAAAATGACCCAGTGGGAAAGAAATACAGAGGGAAAGAGAACCAGAGGGAAATATAAACAGGTGGTAAGAGGCCCAATGGCAAAGAAACACTGAGTAAAAATGACCCAGTGGGAAAGAAACACAGAGGCAAAGAGAACCAGAGGGAAAGAAACACAGGGGGAGAGAGACCAAGTGGGAATGAAACACAGGGGGTAATAGACTCAGTGGAAAAGATGCACAGAGGTAAAGAGACCGAGTGGAAAATAAACACAGGGAGATAAAGTCCCATTGGAAAAGAAGCACAGATTAAAAGAGCCCCAGTGGAAAAGAAACACAGAGGAAAAGAGACCCAGTGAGAAAGATATACGGGGGAATATAAAGTCAGAGGAAAAGAAACAGAGGGGAATGTAGACCCAGTGGAAAAGGAACACAGAGTGAATGAGACAGAGTGGGAAATAGAAACAGGGGGAATGAGATCCAGCGGGAAAGAAACACAGAGGGAAAGAGACACAATGGGAAAGAAACAGAGAGGAAAAGAGACCCAGTGGGAAAGAAAAACAGAGGGAAAGAGACCCAGTGGGAAAGAAAAAAAAGGGGGAGAGAGACAAAGTGGGAAAGAAACACAGAGGGAAAGAGAACCAGTGGATAAGAAGCACAGAGGGAAGGAGAATCAGTGGCAAAGAAGCATAGAGGGAAAGATACCCAGTGGGAAAGAAACACAGGGGGAAAGAGACCAAATGGGAGTGAAACACAGGGGGAAATACACTTCGTGGTAAAGAAGCACAGGAGTAAAGAGACCCAGTGGAAAAAAAACACAGGGGGAAAAAGACCCAGTGGAAAAGGAGCACAGATTAAAAGAGACCCAGTAGAAAAGAAACACAGAGGAAAAGAGACCCAGTGAGAAAGATATACGGGGCAATATAATGTCAGAGGAAAAGAAACAGAGGGGAATGTAGACCCAGTGGAAAAGGAACACAGAGTGAAAGAGACAGAGTGGGAAATAGACACAGGGGGAATGAGATCCAGCGGGAAATAAACACAGAGGGAAAGAGAGCCAATGGGAAAGAAACACAGAGGAAAAGAGACCCAGTGGGATAGAAGTTCAGAGAGATAGAGACCCATTAGAAATAAACACAGGGCCAAGGAAAGCCAGTAGGAAAGAAGCACAGAGGGAAAGAGACCACGAGGGAAAGAACTTCAGAGAGATAGAGACCCATTCGAAAAGGAGCACAGAGGGAAAGAGACCCAGTGGGAAAGAAGCGCTGATGGTAAGAAACCCAGTGGGAAAGAAATACAAAGGGAAAGAGAACCAGTGGGAAATATACACAGGTGGTAAGAGGCCCAATGGAAAATAAACACAGAGGGAAAGAGACCCAGTGGGAAAGAAACAAAGGGGGAAAGAGAGCCATTGAAAAAGTAACACAGGGGGAAAGAGATCCGATGGGAAAGAAACAAAAAAGAAAAGAGACACAGAGGAAAAGAAACACAGAGGAAGAACTTAGGGAAAGAGACCCAGTGGGAAAGAAGCGCCGAGGGAAAGATACGCAGTGGGATAGAAAAACTGAGGAAAAGAGACCCAGTGGGAATGGAACACAGGGGGAAAGAGACCTAGTGGGAAAGAAATACGGAGGGAAAGAGAACCATTGGGAAACATACACATTTGGATAGAGGCCCATTGGAAAATAAAAATAGAGGGAAAGAGACCCAGTGGGAAGGAAACACAGGGGGAAAGAGATTCAGTGAAAAAGTAAAACAGGGGCAAAGAGATCCAGTGGGAAAGAAACACAGAGGGAAATGGACCAGTGGGAAAGAAGCACAGAGGAAAAGAGACCCAGTGGAAAAGACACACAGAGGGAAAGAGACCCCATGGAAATAAACAAAGGGCAAAGGAAACCCAGTAGAAAGGAGGCACAGAGGGAAAGAGACCTAGTGTGAAAGAAGTTCAGAGTGATAGAGACCCAGTTGTAAAGGAGCAAAGAGGTAAAGAGACCCAGTGGAAACGAAGCGCTGAGGCAAAGCGTCCCATTGGGATAGAAACACTGAGGGAAAGAAACCCAGTGGTAATGAAACACAGGGCGAAAGAGATCCATTGGGAAAGAAATACAGAGGTATAGAGAACCAGTGGGAAATATATCCAGATGGTAAGAGGGCCAGTGGAAAATAAAAAAAGAGGGAAATAGACCCATTGGGAAAGAAAGACATGGGGAAAGAGACCCATTGAAAAAGTAACACAGGAGGAAAGAGACCCAAAGGGAAAGAATCACAGAGGAAAAGAGACCCAGTGGGATAGAAGTTCAGAGAGATAGAGACCCATTAGAAATAAACACAGGGCGAAGGAAACCCAGTAGGAAGGAAGCACAGAGGGAAAGAGGCCGCTTGGGAAAGAAGTTCAGAGAGATAGAGACCCAGTCGAAAAGGAGCACAGAGGGAAAGTGACCCAGTGGGAAAGAAATACAAAGGGAATGAGAACCAATGGGAAATATACACAGGTGGTAAGAGGCCCAATGGAAAATAAACACAGGGGGAAAGAGATCCGATGGGAAAGAAACAAAGAAGAAAAGAGACACAGAGGAAAAGAAACACAGAGGACAAGCTGAGGGAAAGAGACCCAGTGGGAAAGAAGCGCCGAGGGAAAGAGACCCAGTGGGATAGAAAAACTGAGGAAAAGAGAACCAGTGGGAACGAAACACTGGGGGAAAGAGACCAAGTGGGAAAAATGCACAGAGGGAAAAAAGAACCATTTGGAAAGAGGAATCCAGGAAAAGAGACCCAATTGGAAAGAATCACAGTGGGAAAGAGACCCAGTGGAAAATAAACAAAGGGGAAAGTGACCCAGTGGGAAAGAAGCAAAGAGAGAAAGAGACCAAATGGGAAAGAAGCACAGGGGGAAAGAGACCGAGTGGAAAATAAACACAGGGAGAAAAAGGCCCATTGGAAAAGGAGCACAGATTAAAAGAGCCCCAGTGGAAAAGAAACACAGAGGAAAAGAGACCCAGTGGGAAAGATGTACTGGGGAATATAAAGTCAGAGGAAAAGAAACACAGGGGAATGTAGAACCAGTGGAAAAGGAACACAGGGGCCAAGAGACGCAGTGGGAAATAGACACAGGGGGAATGAGATCCAGCGGGAAAGAAACACAGAGGGAAAGAGACCCAATGGGAAAGAAACACAGAGGAAAACAGACAAAGTGGGTAGAAGTTCAGAGAGATAGAGACCCATTAGAAATAAACACAGGGCGATGGAAACCCAGTAGGAAGGAAGCACAGAGGGAAAGAGATCGAATGGGAAAGAAGTTCAAAGAGATAAAGACCCAGTCGAAAAGGAGCAGAGAGGGATAGAGACCCAGTGGGAAAGAAGCGCTGAGGGTAAGAAACCCAGTGGGAAAGAAATACAAAGGGAAAAAGAACAAGTGGGAAATATACACAGGTGGTAAGAGGCCCAATGGAAAATAAACACAGAGGGAAAGAGACCCAGTGGGAAAGAAACAAAGGGGGAAAGAGAGCCAGTGAAAAAGTAACACAGGGGGAAAGAGATCCGATGGGAAAGAAACAAAGAAGAAAAGAGACACATAGTAAAAGAAACACAGAGGAAAAACTGAGGGAAAGAGACCCAGTGGGAAAGAAGCGACGAGGGAAAGAGACCCAGTGGGATAGAAAAACTGAGGAAAAGAGACCCAGTGGGAATGAAACACAATGGGAAAGAGAGCAAGTGGGAAAAATGCACAGAAGGAAAAAGAACCATTTGGAAAGAGGAATAGAGGGAAAGAGACCCAGTTGGAAAGATTCACTGTGGAAAGAGACCCAGTGGAAAATAAACAAAGGGGAAAGAGACCCAGTGGGAAAGAAGCAAAGAGGGAAAGAGACCAAATGGGAAAGAAGCACAGGGGGAAAGAGAACAAGTGGAAATGACACACAGAGGCAAAGAGACCCTGTGGAAATAAACACAGGGCGAAGGAAACCCAGTGGAAAGGAAACACGCAGGGAAACAGACTGAGTGGGAAAGAAGTTCAGAGAGACAGAGACCCAGTCGAAAAGGAGCACAGAGGGAAAGAGACCTGGTGGGAAAGAAACACTGAGAGAAATAGAACCAGTGGGAGAGAAAAACTGAGGAAAAGAGACCCAGTGGGAAAGAAACACAGGGGAAAAAAGCATAAGTGGCAATGAAACACAGGGGGAAAGAGACCGAGTGGAAAATAAACACAGGGAGATAAAGTCCCATTGGAAAAGAAGCACAGATTAAAAGAGACCCAGTGGAAAAGAAACACACAGGAAAAGAGACCCAGTGAGAAAGAAAAAAAAGGGGGAGAGAGACAAAGTGGGAAAGAAACACAGAGGGAAAGAGAACCAGTTGATAAGAAGCACAGAGGGAAGGAGAATCAGTGGCAAAGAAGCATAGAGGGAAAGAGACCCAGTGGGAAAGAAACACAGGGGGAAAGAGACCAAATGGGAGTGAAACACAGGGGGAAATACACTTTGTGGTAAAGAAGCACAGGAGTAAAGAGACCCAGTGGAAAAAAAACACAGGGGGAAAAAGACCCAGTGGAAAAGGAGCACAGATTAAAAGAGACCCAGTAGAAAAGAAACACAGAGGAAAAGAGACCCAGTGAGAAAGATATACGGGGGAATATAAAGTCAGAGGAAAAGAAACAGAGGGGAATGTAGACCCAGTGGAAAAGGAACACAGAGTGAAAGAGACAGAGTGGGAAATAGACACAGGGGGAATGAGATCCAGCGGGAAAGAAACACAGAGGGAAAGAGAGCCAATGGGAAAGAAACACAGAGGAAAAGAGACCCAGTGGGATAGAAGTTCAGAGAGATAGAGACCCATTAGAAATAAACACAGGGCCAAGGAAAGCCAGTAGGAAAGAAGCACAGAGGGAAAGAGACCACGAGGGAAAGAACTTCAGAGAGATAGAGACCCATTCGAAAAGGAGCACAGAGGGAAAGAGACCCAGTGGGAAAGAAGCGCTGATGGTAAGAAACCCAGTGGGAAAGAAATACAAAGGGAAAGAGATCCAGTGGGAAATATACACAGGTGGTAAGAGGCCCAATGGAAAATAAACACAGAGGTAAAGAGACCCAGTGGGAAAGAAACAAAGGGGGAAAGAGAGCCATTGAAAAAGTAACACAGGGGGAAAGAGATCCGATGGGAAAGAAACAAAAAAGAAAAGAGACACAGAGGAAAAGAAACACAGAGGAAGAACTTAGGGAAAGAGACCCAGTGGGAAAGAAGCGCCGAGGGAAAGATATGCAGTGGGATAGAAAAACTGAGGAAAAGAGACCCAGTGGGAATGGAACACAGGGGGAAAGAGACCTAGTGGGAAAGAAATACGGAGGGAAAGAGAACCATTGGGAAGCATACACATTTGGATAGAGGCCCATTGGAAAATAAAAATAGAGGGAAAGAGACCCAGTGGGAAAGAAACACAGGGGGAAAGAGATTCAGTGAAAAAGTAAAACAGGGGCAAAGAGATCCAGTGGGAAAGAAACACAGAGGGAAATGGACCAGTGGGAAAGAAGCACAGAGGAAAAGAGACCCAGTGGAAAAGACACACAGAGGGAAAGAGACCCCATGGAAATAAACAAAGGGCAAAGGAAACCCAGTAGAAAGGAGGCACAGAGGGAAAGAGACCTAGTGTGAAAGAAGTTCAGAGTGATAGAGACCCAGTTGTAAAGGAGCAAAGAGGGAAAGAGACCCAGTGGAAACGAAGCGCTGAGGCAAAGTGACCCATTGGGATAGA
The DNA here is from genome assembly GCA_026770705.1 of Isurus oxyrinchus. Taxonomy (NCBI): domain Eukaryota; kingdom Metazoa; phylum Chordata; class Chondrichthyes; order Lamniformes; family Lamnidae; genus Isurus; species Isurus oxyrinchus. The sequence goes on along the minus strand of JANJGN010000960.1, from coordinate 95,916 downwards.
AACACTGAGGGAAAGAAACCCAGTGGTAATGAAACACAGGGCGAAAGAGATCCATTGGGAAAGAAATACAGAGGTATAGAGAACCAGTGGGAAATATATCCAGATGGTAAGAGGGCCAGTGGAAAATAAAAAAAGAGGGAAATAGACCCATTGGGAAAGAAAGACATGGGGAAAGAGACCCATTGAAAAAGTAACACAGGAGGAAAGAGACCCAAAGGGAAAGAATCACAGAGGAAAAGAGACCCAGTGGGATAGAAGTTCAGAGAGATAGAGACCCATTAGAAATAAACACAGGGCGAGGGAAACCCAGTAGGAAGGAAGCACAGAGGGAAAGAGGCCGCTTGGGAAAGAAGTTCAGAGAGCTAGAGACCCAGTCAAAAAGGAGCAGAGAGGGAAAGTGACCCAGTGGGAAAGAAATACAAAGGGAATGAGAACCAATGGGAAATATACACAGGTGGTAAGAGGCCCAATGGAAAATAAACACAGGGGGAAAGAGATCCGATGGGAAAGAAACAAAGAAGAAAAGAGACACATAGGAAAAGAAACACAGAGGACAAACTGAGGGAAAGAGACCCAGTGGGAAAGAAGCGCCGAGGGAAAGAGACCCAGTGGGATAGAAAAACTGAGGAAAAGAGAACCAGTGGGAACGAAACACTGGGGGAAAGAGACCAAGTGGGAAAAATGCACAGAGGGAAAAAAGAACCATTTGGAAAGAGGAATCCAGGAAAAGAGACCCAATTGGAAAGAATCACAGTGGGAAAGAGACCCAGTGGAAAATAAACAAAGGGGAAAGTGACCCAGTGGGAAAGAAGCAAAGAGAGAAAGAGACCAAATGGGAAAGAAGCACAGGGGGAAAGAGACCGAGTGGAAAATAAACACAGGGAGAAAAAGGCCCATTGGAAAAGGAGCACAGATTAAAAGTGCCCCAGTGGAAAAGAAACACAGAGGAAAAGAGACCCAGTGGGAAAGATGTACTGGGGAATATAAAGTCAGAGGAAAAGAAACACAGGGGAATGTAGAACCAGTGGAAAAGGAACACAGGGGCCAAGAGACGCAGTGGGAAATAGACACAGGGGGAATGAGATCCAGCGGGAAAGAAACACAGAGGGAAAGAGACCCAATGGGAAAGAAACACAGAGGAAAACAGACAAAGTGGGTAGAAGTTCAGAGAGATAGAGACCCATTAGAAATAAACACAGGGCGATGGAAACCCAGTAGGAAGGAAGCACAGAGGGAAAGAGATCGAATGGGAAAGAAGTTCAAAGAGATAAAGACCCAGTCGAAAAGGAGCAGAGAGGGATAGAGACCCAGTGGGAAAGAAGCGCTGAGGGTAAGAAACCCAGTGGGAAAGAAATACAAAGGGAAAAAGAACAAGTGGGAAATATACACAGGTGGTAAGAGGCCCAATGGAAAATAAACACAGAGGGAAAGAGACCCAGTGGGAAAGAAACAAAGGGGGAAAGAGAGCCAGTGAAAAAGTAACACAGGGGGAAAGAGATCCGATGGGAAAGAAACAAAGAAGAAAAGAGACACATAGTAAAAGAAACACAGAGGAAAAACTGAGGGAAAGAGACCCAGTGGGAAAGAAGCGACGAGGGAAAGAGACCCAGTGGGATAGAAAAACTGAGGAAAAGAGACCCAGTGGGAATGAAACACAATGGGAAAGAGAGCAAGTGGGAAAAATGCACAGAAGGAAAAAGAACCATTTGGAAAGAGGAATAGAGGGAAAGAGACCCAGTTGGAAAGATTCACTGTGGAAAGAGACCCAGTGGAAAATAAACAAAGGGGAAAGAGACCCAGTGGGAAAGAAGCAAAGAGGGAAAGAGACCAAATGGGAAAGAAGCACAGGGGGAAAGAGAACAAGTGGAAATGACACACAGAGGCAAAGAGACCCAGTGGAAATAAACACAGGGCGAAGGAAACCCAGTGGAAAGGAAACACGCAGGGAAACAGACTGAGTGGGAAAGAAGTTCAGAGAGACAGAGACCCAGTCGAAAAGGAGCACAGAGGGAAAGAGACCTGGTGGGAAAGAAACACTGAGAGAAATAGAACCAGTGGGAGAGAAAAACTGAGGAAAAGAGACCCAGTGGGAAAGAAACACAGGGGAAAAAAGCATAAGTGGCAATGAAACACAGGGGGAAAGAGACCGAGTGGAAAATAAACACAGGGAGATAAAGTCCCATTGGAAAAGAAGCACAGATTAAAAGAGACCCAGTGGAAAAGAAACACACAGGAAAAGAGACCCAGTGAGAAAGAAAAAAAAGGGGGAGAGAGACAAAGTGGGAAAGAAACACAGGGGGAGAGAGACCAAGTGGGAATGAAACACAGGGGGTAATAGACTCAGTGGAAAAGATGCACAGAGTTAAAGAGACCGAGTGGAAAATAAACACAGGGAGATAAAGTCCCATTGGTAAAGAAGCACAGATTAAAAGAGCCCCAGTGGAAAAGAAACACAGAGGAAAAGAGACCCAGTGAGAAAGATATACGGGGGAATATAAAGTCAGAGGAAAAGAAACAGAGGGGAATGTAGACCCAGTGGAAAAGGAACACAGAGTGAATGAGACAGAGTGGGAAATAGAAACAGGGGGAATGAGATCCAGCGGGAAAGAAACACAGAGGGAAAGAGACACAATGGGAAAGAAACAGAGAGGAAAAGAGACCCAGTGGGAAAGAAAAACAGAGGGAAAGAGAACCAGTGGGAAAGAAAAAAAAGGGGGAGAGAGACAAAGTGGGAAAGAAACACAGAGGGAAAGAGAACCAGTGGATAAGAAGCACAGAGGGAAGGAGAATCAGTGGCAAAGAAGCATAGAGGGAAAGATACCCAGTGGGAAAGAAACACAGGGGGAAAGAGACCAAATGGGAGTGAAACACAGGGGGAAATACACTTCGTGGTAAAGAAGCACAGGAGTAAAGAGACCCAGTGGAAAAAAAACACAGGGGGAAAAAGACCCAGTGGAAAAGGAGCACAGATTAAAAGAGACCCAGTAGAAAAGAAACACAGAGGAAAAGAGACCCAGTGAGAAAGATATACGGGGCAATATAATGTCAGAGGAAAAGAAACAGAGGGGAATGTAGACCCAGTGGAAAAGGAACACAGAGTGAAAGAGACAGAGTGGGAAATAGACACAGGGGGAATGAGATCCAGCGGGAAATAAACACAGAGGGAAAGAGAGCCAATGGGAAAGAAACACAGAGGAAAAGAGACCCAGTGGGATAGAAGTTCAGAGAGATAGAGACCCATTAGAAATAAACACAGGGCCAAGGAAAGCCAGTAGGAAAGAAGCACAGAGGGAAAGAGACCACGAGGGAAAGAACTTCAGAGAGATAGAGACCCATTCGAAAAGGAGCACAGAGGGAAAGAGACCCAGTGGGAAAGAAGCGCTGATGGTAAGAAACCCAGTGGGAAAGAAATACAAAGGGAAAGAGAACCAGTGGGAAATATACACAGGTGGTAAGAGGCCCAATGGAAAATAAACACAGAGGGAAAGAGACCCAGTGGGAAAGAAACAAAGGGGGAAAGAGAGCCATTGAAAAAGTAACACAGGGGGAAAGAGATCCGATGGGAAAGAAACAAAAAAGAAAAGAGACACAGAGGAAAAGAAACACAGAGGAAGAACTTAGGGAAAGAGACCCAGTGGGAAAGAAGCGCCGAGGGAAAGATACGCAGTGGGATAGAAAAACTGAGGAAAAGAGACCCAGTGGGAATGGAACACAGGGGGAAAGAGACCTAGTGGGAAAGAAATACGGAGGGAAAGAGAACCATTGGGAAACATACACATTTGGATAGAGGCCCATTGGAAAATAAAAATAGAGGGAAAGAGACCCAGTGGGAAGGAAACACAGGGGGAAAGAGATTCAGTGAAAAAGTAAAACAGGGGCAAAGAGATCCAGTGGGAAAGAAACACAGAGGGAAATGGACCAGTGGGAAAGAAGCACAGAGGAAAAGAGACCCAGTGGAAAAGACACACAGAGGGAAAGAGACCCCATGGAAATAAACAAAGGGCAAAGGAAACCCAGTAGAAAGGAGGCACAGAGGGAAAGAGACCTAGTGTGAAAGAAGTTCAGAGTGATAGAGACCCAGTTGTAAAGGAGCAAAGAGGTAAAGAGACCCAGTGGAAACGAAGCGCTGAGGCAAAGCGTCCCATTGGGATAGAAACACTGAGGGAAAGAAACCCAGTGGTAATGAAACACAGGGCGAAAGAGATCCATTGGGAAAGAAATACAGAGGTATAGAGAACCAGTGGGAAATATATCCAGATGGTAAGAGGGCCAGTGGAAAATAAAATAAGAGGGAAATAGACCCATTGGGAAAGAAAGACATGGGGAAAGAGACCCATTGAAAAAGTAACACAGGAGGAAAGAGACCCAAAGGGAAAGAATCACAGAGGAAAAGAGACCCAGTGGGATAGAAGTTCAGAGAGATAGAGACCCATTAGAAATAAACACAGGGCGAAGGAAACCCAGTAGGAAGGAAGCACAGAGGGAAAGAGGCCGCTTGGGAAAGAAGTTCAGAGAGATAGAGACCCAGTCGAAAAGGAGCACAGAGGGAAAGTGACCCAGTGGGAAAGAAATACAAAGGGAATGAGAACCAATGGGAAATATACACAGGTGGTAAGAGGCCCAATGGAAAATAAACACAGGGGGAAAGAGATCCGATGGGAAAGAAACAAAGAAGAAAAGAGACACAGAGGAAAAGAAACACAGAGGACAAGCTGAGGGAAAGAGACCCAGTGGGAAAGAAGCGCCGAGGGAAAGAGACCCAGTGGGATAGAAAAACTGAGGAAAAGAGAACCAGTGGGAACGAAACACTGGGGGAAAAAGACCAAGTGGGAAAAATGCACAGAGGGAAAAAAGAACCATTTGGAAAGAGGAATCCAGGAAAAGAGACCCAATTGGAAAGAATCACAGTGGGAAAGAGACCCAGTGGAAAATAAACAAAGGGGAAAGTGACCCAGTGGGAAAGAAGCAAAGAGAGAAAGAGACCAAATGGGAAAGAAGCACAGGGGGAAAGAGACCGAGTGGAAAATAAACACAGGGAGAAAAAGGCCCATTGGAAAAGGAGCACAGATTAAAAGAGCCCCAGTGGAAAAGAAACACAGAGGAAAAGAGACCCAGTGGGAAAGATGTACTGGGGAATATAAAGTCAGAGGAAAAGAAACACAGGGGAATGTAGAACCAGTGGAAAAGGAACACAGGGGCCAAGAGACGCAGTGGGAAATAGACACAGGGGGAATGAGATCCAGCGGGAAAGAAACACAGAGGGAAAGAGACCCAATGGGAAAGAAACACAGAGGAAAACAGACAAAGTGGGTAGAAGTTCAGAGAGATAGAGACCCATTAGAAATAAACACAGGGCGATGGAAACCCAGTAGGAAGGAAGCACAGAGGGAAAGAGATCGAATGGGAAAGAAGTTCAAAGAGATAAAGACCCAGTCGAAAAGGAGCAGAGAGGGATAGAGACCCAGTGGGAAAGAAGCGCTGAGGGTAAGAAACCCAGTGGGAAAGAAATACAAAGGGAAAAAGAACAAGTGGGAAATATACACAGGTGGTAAGAGGCCCAATGGAAAATAAACACAGAGGGAAAGAGACCCAGTGGGAAAGAAACAAAGGGGGAAAGAGAGCCAGTGAAAAAGTAACACAGGGGGAAAGAGATCCGATGGGAAAGAAACAAAGAAGAAAAGAGACACATAGTAAAAGAAACACAGAGGAAAAACTGAGGGAAAGAGACCCAGTGGGAAAGAAGCGACGAGGGAAAGAGACCCAGTGGGATAGAAAAACTGAGGAAAAGAGACCCAGTGGGAATGAAACACAATGGGAAAGAGAGCAAGTGGGAAAAATGCACAGAAGGAAAAAGAACCATTTGGAAAGAGGAATAGAGGGAAAGAGACCCAGTTGGAAAGATTCACTGTGGAAAGAGACCCAGTGGAAAATAAACAAAGGGGAAAGAGACCCAGTGGGAAAGAAGCAAAGAGGGAAAGAGACCAAATGGGAAAGAAGCACAGGGGGAAAGAGAACAAGTGGAAATGACACACAGAGGCAAAGAGACCCTGTGGAAATAAACACAGGGCGAAGGAAACCCAGTGGAAAGGAAACACGCAGGGAAACAGACTGAGTGGGAAAGAAGTTCAGAGAGACAGAGACCCAGTCGAAAAGGAGCACAGAGGGAAAGAGACCTGGTGGGAAAGAAACACTGAGAGAAATAGAACCAGTGGGAGAGAAAAACTGAGGAAAAGAGACCCAGTGGGAAAGAAACACAGGGGAAAAAAGCATAAGTGGCAATGAAACACAGGGGGAAAGAGACCGAGTGGAAAATAAACACAGGGAGATAAAGTCCCATTGGAAAAGAAGCACAGATTAAAAGAGACCCAGTGGAAAAGAAACACACAGGAAAAGAGACCCAGTGAGAAAGAAAAAAAAGGGGGAGAGAGACAAAGTGGGAAAGAAACACAGAGGGAAAGAGAACCAGTTGATAAGAAGCACAGAGGGAAGGAGAATCAGTGGCAAAGAAGCATAGAGGGAAAGAGACCCAGTGGGAAAGAAACACAGGGGGAAAGAGACCAAATGGGAGTGAAACACAGGGGGAAATACACTTTGTGGTAAAGAAGCACAGGAGTAAAGAGACCCAGTGGAAAAAAAACACAGGGGGAAAAAGACCCAGTGGAAAAGGAGCACAGATTAAAAGAGACCCAGTAGAAAAGAAACACAGAGGAAAAGAGACCCAGTGAGAAAGATATACGGGGGAATATAAAGTCAGAGGAAAAGAAACAGAGGGGAATGTAGACCCAGTGGAAAAGGAACACAGAGTGAAAGAGACAGAGTGGGAAATAGACACAGGGGGAATGAGATCCAGCGGGAAAGAAACACAGAGGGAAAGAGAGCCAATGGGAAAGAAACACAGAGGAAAAGAGACCCAGTGGGATAGAAGTTCAGAGAGATAGAGACCCATTAGAAATAAACACAGGGCCAAGGAAAGCCAGTAGGAAAGAAGCACAGAGGGAAAGAGACCACGAGGGAAAGAACTTCAGAGAGATAGAGACCCATTCGAAAAGGAGCACAGAGGGAAAGAGACCCAGTGGGAAAGAAGCGCTGATGGTAAGAAACCCAGTGGGAAAGAAATACAAAGGGAAAGAGATCCAGTGGGAAATATACACAGGTGGTAAGAGGCCCAATGGAAAATAAACACAGAGGTAAAGAGACCCAGTGGGAAAGAAACAAAGGGGGAAAGAGAGCCATTGAAAAAGTAACACAGGGGGAAAGAGATCCGATGGGAAAGAAACAAAAAAGAAAAGAGACACAGAGGAAAAGAAACACAGAGGAAGAACTTAGGGAAAGAGACCCAGTGGGAACGAAGCGCCGAGGGAAAGATATGCAGTGGGATAGAAAAACTGAGGAAAAGAGACCCAGTGGGAATGGAACACAGGGGGAAAGAGACCTAGTGGGAAAGAAATACGGAGGGAAAGAGAACCATTGGGAAGCATACACATTTGGATAGAGGCCCATTGGAAAATAAAAATAGAGGGAAAGAGACCCAGTGGGAAAGAAACACAGGGGGAAAGAGATTCAGTGAAAAAGTAAAACAGGGGCAAAGAGATCCAGTGGGAAAGAAACACAGAGGGAAATGGACCAGTGGGAAAGAAGCACAGAGGAAAAGAGACCCAGTGGAAAAGACACACAGAGGGAAAGAGACCCCATGGAAATAAACAAAGGGCAAAGGAAACCCAGTAGAAAGGAGGCACAGAGGGAAAGAGACCTAGTGTGAAAGAAGTTCAGAGTGATAGAGACCCAGTTGTAAAGGAGCAAAGAGGGAAAGAGACCCAGTGGAAACGAAGCGCTGAGGCAAAGTGACCCATTGGGATAGAAACACTGAGGGAAAGAAACCCAGTGGTAATGAAACACAGGGCGAAAGAGATCCATTGGGAAAGAAATACAGAGGTATAGAGAACCAGTGGGAAATATATCCAGATGGTAAGAGGGCCAGTGGAAAATAAAAAAAGAGGGAAATAGACCCATTGGGAAAGAAAGACATGGGGAAAGAGACCCATTGAAAAAGTAACACAGGAGGAAAGAGACCCAAAGGGAAAGAATCACAGAGGAAAAGAGACCCAGTGGGATAGAAGTTCAGAGAGATAGAGACCCATTAGAAATAAACACAGGGCGAGGGAAACCCAGTAGGAAGGAAGCACAGAGGGAAAGAGGCCGCTTGGGAAAGAAGTTCAGAGAGCTAGAGACCCAGTCAAAAAGGAGCAGAGAGGGAAAGTGACCCAGTGGGAAAGAAATACAAAGGGAATGAGAACCAATGGGAAATATACACAGGTGGTAAGAGGCCCAATGGAAAATAAACACAGGGGGAAAGAGATCCGATGGGAAAGAAACAAAGAAGAAAAGAGACACATAGGAAAAGAAACACAGAGGACAAACTGAGGGAAAGAGACCCAGTGGGAAAGAAGCGCCGAGGGAAAGAGACCCAGTGGGATAGAAAAACTGAGGAAAAGAGAACCAGTGGGAACGAAACACTGGGGGAAAGAGACCAAGTGGGAAAAATGCACAGAGGGAAAAAAGAACCATTTGGAAAGAGGAATCCAGGAAAAGAGACCCAATTGGAAAGAATCACAGTGGGAAAGAGACCCAGTGGAAAATAAACAAAGGGGAAAGTGACCCAGTGGGAAAGAAGCAAAGAGAGAAAGAGACCAAATGGGAAAGAAGCACAGGGGGAAAGAGACCGAGTGGAAAATAAACACAGGGAGAAAAAGGCCCATTGGAAAAGGAGCACAGATTAAAAGTGCCCCAGTGGAAAAGAAACACAGAGGAAAAGAGACCCAGTGGGAAAGATGTACTGGGGAATATAAAGTCAGAGGAAAAGAAACACAGGGGAATGTAGAACCAGTGGAAAAGGAACACAGGGGCCAAGAGACGCAGTGGGAAATAGACACAGGGGGAATGAGATCCAGCGGGAAAGAAACACAGAGGGAAAGAGACCCAATGGGAAAGAAACACAGAGGAAAACAGACAAAGTGGGTAGAAGTTCAGAGAGATAGAGACCCATTAGAAATAAACACAGGGCGATGGAAACCCAGTAGGAAGGAAGCACAGAGGGAAAGAGATCGAATGGGAAAGAAGTTCAAAGAGATAAAGACCCAGTCGAAAAGGAGCAGAGAGGGATAGAGACCCAGTGGGAAAGAAGCGCTGAGGGTAAGAAACCCAGTGGGAAAGAAATACAAAGGGAAAAAGAACAAGTGGGAAATATACACAGGTGGTAAGAGGCCCAATGGAAAATAAACACAGAGGGAAAGAGACCCAGTGGGAAAGAAACAAAGGGGGAAAGAGAGCCAGTGAAAAAGTAACACAGGGGGAAAGAGATCCGATGGGAAAGAAACAAAGAAGAAAAGAGACACATAGTAAAAGAAACACAGAGGAAAAACTGAGGGAAAGAGACCCAGTGGGAAAGAAGCGACGAGGGAAAGAGACCCAGTGGGATAGAAAAACTGAGGAAAAGAGACCCAGTGGGAATGAAACACAATGGGAAAGAGAGCAAGTGGGAAAAATGCACAGAAGGAAAAAGAACCATTTGGAAAGAGGAATAGAGGGAAAGAGACCCAGTTGGAAAGATTCACTGTGGAAAGAGACCCAGTGGAAAATAAACAAAGGGGAAAGAGACCCAGTGGGAAAGAAGCAAAGAGGGAAAGAGACCAAATGGGAAAGAAGCACAGGGGGAAAGAGAACAAGTGGAAATGACACACAGAGGCAAAGAGACCCAGTGGAAATAAACACAGGGCGAAGGAAACCCAGTGGAAAGGAAACACGCAGGGAAACAGACTGAGTGGGAAAGAAGTTCAGAGAGACAGAGACCCAGTCGAAAAGGAGCACAGAGGGAAAGAGACCTGGTGGGAAAGAAACACTGAGAGAAATAGAACCAGTGGGAGAGAAAAACTGAGGAAAAGAGACCCAGTGGGAAAGAAACACAGGGGAAAAAAGCATAAGTGGCAATGAAACACAGGGGGAAAGAGACCGAGTGGAAAATAAACACAGGGAGATAAAGTCCCATTGGAAAAGAAGCACAGATTAAAAGAGACCCAGTGGAAAAGAAACACACAGGAAAAGAGACCCAGTGAGAAAGAAAAAAAAGGGGGAGAGAGACAAAGTGGGAAAGAAACACAGAGGGAAAGAGAACCAGTTGATAAGAAGCACAGAGGGAAGGAGAATCAGTGGCAAAGAAGCATAGAGGGAAAGAGACCCAGTGGGAAAGAAACACAGGGGGAAAGAGACCAAATGGGAGTGAAACACAGGGGGAAATACACTTTGTGGTAAAGAAGCACAGGAGTAAAGAGACCCAGTGGAAAAAAAACACAGGGGGAAAAAGACCCAGTGGAAAAGGAGCACAGATTAAAAGAGACCCAGTAGAAAAGAAACACAGAGGAAAAGAGACCCAGTGAGAAAGATATACGGGGGAATATAAAGTCAGAGGAAAAGAAACAGAGGGGAATGTAGACCCAGTGGAAAAGGAACACAGAGTGAAAGAGACAGAGTGGGAAATAGACACAGGGGGAATGAGATCCAGCGGGAAAGAAACACAGAGGGAAAGAGAGCCAATGGGAAAGAAACACAGAGGAAAAGAGACCCAGCGGGATAGAAGTTCAGAGAGATAGAGACCCATTAGAAATAAACACAGGGCCAAGGAAAGCCAGTAGGAAAGAAGCACAGAGGGAAAGAGACCACGAGGGAAAGAACTTCAGAGAGATAGAGACCCATTCGAAAAGGAGCACAGAGGGAAAGAGACCCAGTGGGAAAGAAGCGCTGATGGTAAGAAACCCAGTGGGAAAGAAATACAAAGGGAAAGAGAACCAGTGGGAAATATACACAGGTGGTAAGAGGCCCAATGGAAAATAAACACAGAGGGAAAGAGACCCAGTGGGAAAGAAACAAAGGGGGAAAGAGAGCCATTGAAAAAGTAACACAGGGGGAAAGAGATCCGATGGGAAAGAAACAAAAAAGAAAAGAGACACAGAGGAAAAGAAACACAGAGGAAGAACTTAGGGAAAGAGACCCAGTGGGAACGAAGCGCCGAGGGAAAGATATGCAGTGGGATAGAAAAACTGAGGAAAAGAGACCCAGTGGGAATGGAACACAGGGGGAAAGAGACCTAGTGGGAAAGAAATACGGAGGGAAAGAGAACCATTGGGAAGCATACACATTTGGATAGAGGCCCATTGGAAAATAAAAATAGAGGGAAAGAGACCCAGTGGGAAAGAAACACAGGGGGAAAGAGATTCAGTGAAAAAGTAAAACAGGGGCAAAGAGATCCAGTGGGAAAGAAACACAGAGGGAAATGGACCAGTGGGAAAGAAGCACAGAGGAAAAGAGACCCAGTGGAAAAGACACACAGAGGGAAAGAGACCCCATGGAAATAAACAAAGGGCAAAGGAAACCCAGTAGAAAGGAGGCACAGAGGGAAAGAGACCTAGTGTGAAAGAAGTTCAGAGTGATAGAGACCCAGTTGTAAAGGAGCAAAGAGGGAAAGAGACCCAGTGGAAACGAAGCGCTGAGGCAAAGCGACCCATTGGGATAGAAACACTGAGGGAAAGAAACCCAGTGATAATGAAACACAGGGCGAAAGAGATCCATTGGGAAAGAAATACAGAGGTATAGAGAACCAGTGGGAAATATATCCAGATGGTAAGAGGGCCAGTGGAAAATAAAAAAAGAGGGAAATAGACCCATTGGGAAAGAAAGACATGGGGAAAGAGACCCATTGAAAAAGTAACACAGGAGGAAAGAGACCCAAAGGGAAAGAATCACAGAGGAAAAGAGACCCAGTGGGATAGAAGTTCAGAGAGATAGAGACCCATTAGAAATAAACACAGGGCGAAGGAAACCCAGTAGGAAGGAAGCACAGAGGGAAAGAGGCCGCTTGGGAAAGAAGTTCAGAGAGCTAGAGACCCAGTCAAAAAGGAGCAGAGAGGGAAAGTGACCCAGTGGGAAAGAAATACAAAGGGAATGAGAACCAATGGGAAATATACACAGGTGGTAAGAGGCCCAATGGAAAATAAACACAGGGGGAAAGAGATCCGATGGGAAAGAAACAAAGAAGAAAAGAGACACATAGGAAAAGAAACACAGAGGACAAACTGAGGGAAAGAGACCCAGTGGGAAAGAAGCGCCGAGGGAAAGAGACCCAGTGGGATAGAAAAACTGAGGAAAAGAGAACCAGTGGGAACGAAACACTGGGGGAAAGAGACCAAGTGGGAAAAATGCACAGAGGGAAAAAAGAACCATTTGGAAAGAGGAATCCAGGAAAAGAGACCCAATTGGAAAGAATCACAGTGGGAAAGAGACCCAGTGGAAAATAAACAAAGGGGAAAGTGACCCAGTGGGAAAGAAGCAAAGAGAGAAAGAGACCAAATGGGAAAGAAGCACAGGGGGAAAGAGACCGAGTGGAAAATAAACACAGGGAGAAAAAGGCCCATTGGAAAAGGAGCACAGATTAAAAGTGCCCCAGTGGAAAAGAAACACAGAGGAAAAGAGACCCAGTGGGAAAGATGTACTGGGGAATATAAAGTCAGAGGAAAAGAAACACAGGGGAATGTAGAACCAGTGGAAAAGGAACACAGGGGCCAAGAGACGCAGTGGGAAATAGACACAGGGGGAATGAGATCCAGCGGGAAAGAAACACAGAGGGAAAGAGACCCAATGGGAAAGAAACACAGAGGAAAACAGACAAAGTGGGTAGAAGTTCAGAGAGATAGAGACCCATTAGAAATAAACACAGGGCGATGGAAACCCAGTAGGAAGGAAGCACAGAGGGAAAGAGATCGAATGGGAAAGAAGTTCAAAGAGATAAAGACCCAGTCGAAAAGGAGCAGAGAGGGATAGAGACCCAGTGGGAAAGAAGCGCTGAGGGTAAGAAACCCAGTGGGAAAGAAATACAAAGGGAAAAAGAACAAGTGGGAAATATACACAGGTGGTAAGAGGCCCAATGGAAAATAAACACAGAGGGAAAGAGACCCAGTGGGAAAGAAACAAAGGGGGAAAGAGAGCCAGTGAAAAAGTAACACAGGGGGAAAGAGATCCGATGGGAAAGAAACAAAGAAGAAAAGAGACACATAGTAAAAGAAACACAGAGGAAAAACTGAGGGAAAGAGACCCAGTGGGAAAGAAGCGACGAGGGAAAGAGACCCAGTGGGATAGAAAAACTGAGGAAAAGAGACCCAGTGGGAATGAAACACAATGGGAAAGAGAGCAAGTGGGAAAAATGCACAGAAGGAAAAAGAACCATTTGGAAAGAGGAATAGAGGGAAAGAGACCCAGTTGGAAAGATTCACTGTGGAAAGAGACCCAGTGGAAAATAAACAAAGGGGAAAGAGACCCAGTGGGAAAGAAGCAAAGAGGGAAAGAGACCAAATGGGAAAGAAGCACAGGGGGAAAGAGAACAAGTGGAAATGACACACAGAGGCAAAGAGACCCAGTGGAAATAAACACAGGGCGAAGGAAACCCAGTGGAAAGGAAACACGCAGGGAAACAGACTGAGTGGGAAAGAAGTTCAGAGAGACAGAGACCCAGTCGAAAAGGAGCACAGAGGGAAAGAGACCTGGTGGGAAAGAAACACTGAGAGAAATAGAACCAGTGGGAGAGAAAAACTGAGGAAAAGAGACCCAGTGGGAAAGAAACACAGGGGAAAAAAGCATAAGTGGCAATGAAACACAGGGGGAAAGAGACCGAGTGGAAAATAAACACAGGGAGATAAAGTCCCATTGGAAAAGAAGCACAGATTAAAAGAGACCCAGTGGAAAAGAAACACACAGGAAAAGAGACCCAGTGAGAAAGAAAAAAAAGGGGGAGAGAGACAAAGTGGGAAAGAAACACAGAGGGAAAGAGAACCAGTTGATAAGAAGCACAGAGGGAAGGAGAATCAGTGGCAAAGAAGCATAGAGGGAAAGAGACCCAGTGGGAAAGAAACACAGGGGGAAAGAGACCAAATGGGAGTGAAACACAGGGGGAAATACACTTTGTGGTAAAGAAGCACAGGAGTAAAGAGACCCAGTGGAAAAAAAACACAGGGGGAAAAAGACCCAGTGGAAAAGGAGCACAGATTAAAAGAGACCCAGTAGAAAAGAAACACAGAGGAAAAGAGACCCAGTGAGAAAGATATACGGGGGAATATAAAGTCAGAGGAAAAGAAACAGAGGGGAATGTAGACCCAGTGGAAAAGGAACACAGAGTGAAAGAGACAGAGTGGGAAATAGACACAGGGGGAATGAGATCCAGCGGGAAAGAAACACAGAGGGAAAGAGAGCCAATGGGAAAGAAACACAGAGGAAAAGAGACCCAGCGGGATAGAAGTTCAGAGAGATAGAGACCCATTAGAAATAAACACAGGGCCAAGGAAAGCCAGTAGGAAAGAAGCACAGAGGGAAAGAGACCACGAGGGAAAGAACTTCAGAGAGATAGAGACCCATTCGAAAAGGAGCACAGAGGGAAAGAGACCCAGTGGGAAAGAAGCGCTGATGGTAAGAAACCCAGTGGGAAAGAAATACAAAGGGAAAGAGAACCAGTGGGAAATATACACAGGTGGTAAGAGGCCCAATGGAAAATAAACACAGAGGGAAAGAGACCCAGTGGGAAAGAAACAAAGGGGGAAAGAGAGCCATTGAAAAAGTAACACAGGGGGAAAGAGATCCGATGGGAAAGAAACAAAAAAGAAAAGAGACACAGAGGAAAAGAAACACAGAGGAAGAACTTAGGGAAAGAGACCCAGTGGGAACGAAGCGCCGAGGGAAAGATATGCAGTGGGATAGAAAAACTGAGGAAAAGAGACCCAGTGGGAATGGAACACAGGGGGAAAGAGACCTAGTGGGAAAGAAATACGGAGGGAAAGAGAACCATTGGGAAGCATACACATTTGGATAGAGGCCCATTGGAAAATAAAAATAGAGGGAAAGAGACCCAGTGGGAAAGAAACACAGGGGGAAAGAGATTCAGTGAAAAAGTAAAACAGGGGCAAAGAGATCCAGTGGGAAAGAAACACAGAGGGAAATGGACCAGTGGGAAAGAAGCACAGAGGAAAAGAGACCCAGTGGAAAAGACACACAGAGGGAAAGAGACCCCATGGAAATAAACAAAGGGCAAAGGAAACCCAGTAGAAAGGAGGCACAGAGGGAAAGAGACCTAGTGTGAAAGAAGTTCAGAGTGATAGAGACCCAGTTGTAAAGGAGCAAAGAGGGAAAGAGACCCAGTGGAAACGAAGCGCTGAGGCAAAGCGACCCATTGGGATAGAAACACTGAGGGAAAGAAACCCAGTGATAATGAAACACAGGGCGAAAGAGATCCATTGGGAAAGAAATACAGAGGTATAGAGAACCAGTGGGAAATATATCCAGATGGTAAGAGGGCCAGTGGAAAATAAAAAAAGAGGGAAATAGACCCATTGGGAAAGAAAGACATGGGGAAAGAGACCCATTGAAAAAGTAACACAGGAGGAAAGAGACCCAAAGGGAAAGAATCACAGAGGAAAAGAGACCCAGTGGGATAGAAGTTCAGAGAGATAGAGACCCATTAGAAATAAACACAGGGCGAAGGAAACCCAGTAGGAAGGAAGCACAGAGGGAAAGAGGCCGCTTGGGAAAGAAGTTCAGAGAGCTAGAGACCCAGTCAAAAAGGAGCAGAGAGGGAAAGTGACCCAGTGGGAAAGAAATACAAAGGGAATGAGAACCAATGGGAAATATACACAGGTGGTAAGAGGCCCAATGGAAAATAAACACAGGGGGAAAGAGATCCGATGGGAAAGAAACAAAGAAGAAAAGAGACACATAGGAAAAGAAACACAGAGGACAAACTGAGGGAAAGAGACCCAGTGGGAAAGAAGCGCCGAGGGAAAGAGACCCAGTGGGATAGAAAAACTGAGGAAAAGAGAACCAGTGGGAACGAAACACTGGGGGAAAGAGACCAAGTGGGAAAAATGCACAGAGGGAAAAAAGAACCATTTGGAAAGAGTAATAGAGGGAAAGAATCCCAATTGGAAAGAATCACAGTGGGAAAGATACCCAGTGGAAAATAAACAAAGGGGAAAGTGACCCAGTGGGAAAGAAGCAAAGAGAGAAAGAGACCAAATGGGAAAGAAGCACAGGGGGAAAGAGAACAAGTGGAAACGACACACAGAGGCAAAGAGACCCAGTGGAAATAAACACAGGGCGAAGGAAACCCAGTGGAAAGGAAGTACAGAGGGAAAGAGACTGAGTGGGAAAGATGTTCAGAGAGATAGAGACCCAGTCAAAAAGGAGCACAGAGGGAAAGAGACCTACTGGGAAAGAAACACTGAGGGAAGGAAAACCAGTGGGATAGAAAAACTGAAGGAAAGAGACCCAGTGGGTAAGAAACACAGGGGAAAAAAGAAAAAGTGGGAAAGAAACACAGGGGGAAAGAGATTGAGTGGGAAAGAAATACAGAGGGAAAGAGAACCAGTGGGAAATATAAACAGGTGGTAAGAGGCCCAATGGAAAAGAGACAAAGAGGAAAAATGACCCAGTGGGAAAGAAATACAGAGGGAAAGAGAACCAGAGGGAAATATAAACAGGTGGTAAGAGGCCCAATGGCAAAGAAACACTGAGTAAAAATGACCCAGTGGGAAAGAAACACAGAGGCAAAGAGAACCAGAGGGAAAGAAACACAGAGGAAAAGTGACGCAGTGGGATAGAAGTTCATAGAGATAGAGACCCATTAGAAATAAACACAGGGCGAAGGAAACCCAGTAGGAAGGAAGCACAGAGGGAAAGAGGCCGCTTGGGAAAGAAGTTCAGAGAGATAGAGACCCAGTCGAAAAGGAGCAGAGAGGGAAAGTGCCCCAGTGGGAAAGAAATACAAAGGGAATGAGAAACAGTGGGAAATATACACAGGTGGTAAGAGGCCCAATGGAAAATAAACACAGAGGGAAAGAGACCCAGTCGGAAAGAAACAAAGGGGGAAAGAGAGCCAGTGAAAAAATAAACACAGGGGGAAAGAGATCCGATGGGAAAGAAACAAAGAAGAAAAGAGACACAGAGGAAAAGAATCACAGAGGAAGAACTAGGGAAAGAGACCCAGTGGGAAAGAAGCGCCGAGGGAAAGAGACCCAGTGGGACAGAAAAACTGAGGAAAAGAGACCCAGTGGAAACGAAACACTGGGGGAAAGAGACCAAGTGGGAAAAATGGAAAGAGGAATCCAGGAAAAGAGACCCAGTTGGAAAGAATCACAGTGGGAAAGAGACCCAGTGGAAAATAAACAAAGGAGAAAGAGAACCAGTGGGAAAGAAGCAAAGAGGGAAAGAGACCAAATGGGAAAGAAGCACAGGGGGAAAGAGAACAAGTGGAAACGACACACAGAGGCAAAGAGACCCTGTGGAAATAAACACAGGGCGAAGGAAACCCAGTGGAAACGAAGCACAGAGGGAAACAGACTGAGTGGGAAAGATGTTCAGAGAGATAGAGACCCAGTCGAAAAGGAGCACAGAGGGAAAGAGAACTAGTGGGAAAGAAATACTGAGGGAAAGAAAACCAGTGGGATAGAAAAACTGAGGTAAAGAGACCCAGTGGGAAAGAAACACAGGAGAAAAAAGAAAAATTGGCAATGAAACACAGGGGGAAAGAGATTGAGTGGGAAAGAAATACAGAGGGAAAGAGAACCAGAGGGAAATATAAACTGGTGGTAAGAGGCCCAATGGAAAAGAAAGACAGAGGAAAAATGACCCAGTGGGAAAGAAACACAGAGGGAAAGAGAACCAGAGTGAAAGAAACACAGGGGGAGAGAGAGCAAGTGGGAATGAAACACAGGGGGAAATAGACTCAGTGGGAAAGAAGCGCCGAGGGAAAGAGACCCAGTGGGATAGAAAAACTGAGGAAAAGAGACCCCGTGGGAATGAAAAACAGGGGGAAAGAGACCAAGTGGGAATGGAACACAAGTGGATAGAGACCTAGTGGGAAATAAATACGGAGGGAAAGAGAACCAGTGGGAAATATACACAGGGGGCGAGAGACCAAGTGGGAATGAAACACAGGGGGCCCAATGGAAAAGAAAGACAGAGGAAAAATGACCCAGTGGGAAAGAAACACAGAGGGAAAGAGAACCATTGGGAAAGAAACACAGGGGGAGAGAGAGCAAGTGGCAATGAAACAAAGGGGGAAATAGACACAGTGGGAAAGAAGCACAGAGCGAAAGAGTCTCAGTGGAAAAGAAGCACCGAGGGAAAGAGAAGAAGTGGCAAAGAAGCATAGAGGGAAAGCGACCCTTTGGGAAAGAAACTCATAGGGAAAGAGAACCAGTGGGAAAGGAACACAGGGGGAAAGAGACCAAGTAGGAATGAAACACAGAGGGAAATAGACTCAGTGGAAAAGAAGCACAGGGGTAAAGAGAACCAGTGGAAAACAAGCACAGGGAGGAAAAGACCAAGTGGAAAAGGAGCACATATTAAAAGAGCCCCAGCAGAAAAGAAACACAGAGGAAAAGAGATCCAGTGGGAAAGATGTACTGGGGAATATAAAGTCAGAGTAAAAGAAACACAGGTGAATGTAGACCCAGTGGAAAAGGAACACAGGGGGAAAGAAACGCAGTGGGAAAGAAACACAGGGTGAAAGAGACACATTGGGAAATAGACACGGGGGAATGAGATCCAGCGGGAAAGAAACAAAGAGGGAAAGAGACCCAATGGGAAAGAAACACAGAGGAAAACAGTGGGATAGAAGTTCAGAGAGATAGAGACCCAGTAGAAATAAACATAGGGCGATGGAAACCCAGTAGGAAGGAAGCACAGAGGGATAGAGACACAGTCGAAAAGGAGCAGAGAGGGATAGAGACCCAGTGGGAAAGAAGCGCTGAGGGTAAGAAACCCAGTGGGAAAGAAATACAAAGGGAAAAAGAACCACTGGGAAATATACACAGGTGGTAAGAGGCCCAATGGAAAATAAACACAGAGGGAAAGAGACCCAGTGTGAAAGAAACAAAGGGGAAAAGAGAGCCAGTGAAAAAATAACACAGGGGGAAAGAGATCCAATGGGAAAGAAACAAAGAAGAAAAGAGACACATAGGAAAAGAAACATAGAGGAAAAATTGAGGGAAAGTGACCCAGTGGGAAAGAAGCGCCGATTGAAAGAGACCCAGTGGGATAGAAAAACTGAGGAAAAGAGACCCAGTTGGAACGAAACACTGGGAGAAAGAGACCAAGTGGGAAAAATGCACAGAGGGAAAAAGAACCATTTGGAAAGAGGAATAGAGGGAAAGAGAACCAGTTGGAAAGAATCACAGTGGGAAAGATACCCAGTGGAAATTAAACAAAGGGGAAAGAGACCCAGTGGTAAAGAAGCAAAGAGGGAAAGAGACCAAATGGGAAAGAAGCACAGGGGGAAAGAGAACAAGTGGGAAAGAAGCAAAGAGGGAAAGAGACCAAATGGGAAAGAAGCACAGGGGGAAAGAGAAAAAGTGGAAATGACACACAGAGGCAAAGAGACCCAGTGGAAATAAACAAAGGGCGAAGGAAACCCAGTTGGAAAGAATCACAGTGGGAAAGAGACCCAGTGGAAATTAAACAAAGGAGAAAGAGAAACCGTAGGTAAAGAGGCCCATTGGGAAAGGGAGCCTGGGTAAAGAGTGCCAGGGGAAAAGAATCCATGGGTAAAGAGACCCAGGGGAAAAGAGACCCTGGATAAAGAGGCTCAGGGGAACAGAGATCCAGGGTAAAGAGGCCCAGCGGAAATGAGATCCTGTGTAAAGAGGCCCAGGTGAAATGAAACCGTAGGTAAAGAGGCCCATTGGGAAAGGGAGCCTGGGTAAAGAGTGCCAGGGGAAAAGAATCCATGGGTAAAGAGACCCAGGGGGAAAGAACCCCTGGGTAAAGAGGCCCAGGGGAAAAGAGACTCTGGGTATAGAGGCCCATTGGAAAAGACACCCTGGGTAAAGAGGAGCAGGGGAAACGAGACACTGGGTAAATTGTCCTAGGGGATACAAAGCCCAGGGTATAGTGGCCCAGGGGACAAAAGACCCTGTGTACAATGGCCCAGGAGAAGCGACACCCTTGGTAAAGAGGCCCACGGGAAAAGAGACCCTTTCTAAAGAGTCCCAGGGGAAAAGGGACCCTGGGAAAAGGGGCCCAGGGGATAATAGACCCTGCATAAAGAGTCCTTGGGGAAAAGAATCCCTCGGTAATGATACCCAGGGCAAAAGACAACCTGGATCAAGAGGCCCATGGGAAAAGAGATCCTGGGTAAAGAAGGACAGGGGAAAAGAAACCCAGGGTAAAGAGGCCCATTGGGAAAGGGACCCTGGGTAATGAGTGCCAGGAGAAAAGAAACACTGGTTAAAGAGACCCGGGGGAAAGAGATCCAGGGTAAAAAGGCCCTTCAGAAAAGAGACCTTGGGTAAAGAGGAACAGGGGAAAAGAGTCCCTGGGTAACGGGGCCCAAGGAAAGGAAACACTGGGTCATGTGGCCCAGGGAAAATGGGATCCTGAATAAAGAGGCTCTGGGAAATCGAGACCCTGGGAAAAGAGGCCCAGGGGAAAGGAGACTCTGGGAAAAGAGGCCGTTAGGAAAATAGACCCTGGGTAAACAGGCCCAGGAGAAAAGTGCCTCTGGGTAAAGAGTCTGAGGGGAAAAGAGACCATCTGTAAGCAGGCCCAGGGTTAAGAAACCGTAGTTAAAGCTGCCCAGGGCAAAAGAGTCCGTAGGTAAATAGGCCCTGGGGCAGAGAGCCCCTGGGTAAAGAGGCCCAGGGGAAAAGAGAAACAGGGTAAAGAGGCCCAGGGGGAAAGTGGCTATGGGTAAATTGGCCCCGGTGAAAAGAGACCCTGGGTAAATAGGCCCCTCGGAAAAAAGACACTGGGTAAAGAGACCCAGGGGAAAAAAGACCCTTGGTAAAGAGGCCCAGGGGAAAAGAGACCCTGGGTAAAGAGGAACAGGGGAAAAGAGAGCCTGGTTAAAGGGGCCCAGGGAATGGAGACACTGGGTCATGTGGCCCAGGGGAAAAGATACCCTGGGTAAAGTGGCCCAGGGGGAAAGAGACCCTGGGTGAATAGGTCCATGGGAAAAGAGACCCTTTGTAAAGAGGCCCAGGGAAAACTAGAGCCTGGGTACAATGGCCCAGGGGAAACACTACCCTTGGTAAAGAGGCCCAGGGGAAAAGAGACCCTAGGTAAAGAGGCCCAGGGGAAAAGAGAACCTTGGTAAAGAGGCCCAAAGGAAAAGACAGCCTGGGTAAAGGGGCCCAGCAGATAATTGACACTGCATAAAGATTCCTTGGGGAAAAAAAACCCTGGGTAAAGATGTTCAGGAGAAATGGGAGCCTGGATAAAGAGGCTCTGGGAAAAAGAGACCCTGGGTACAGAGTACCAGGGGAAAAGAGACACTGGGTAAAGAGGACAAGGGGAAAAGATTCCCTTGTAAAGAGGCTCATTGGGAAAGGGACATAGGTAAAGAGTGCCAGGGGAAAAGATCCCCTGGTTAAAGAGGCCCAGGGGAAAAAAGCCTCTGGGTATAGAGGCCCAGGGGAAAAGACACACTGGGTAAAGATGAGCAGGGGAAACGAGACACTGGGTAAATTATCCTAGGGGATACAAAGCCCAGGGTAAAGAGGCCCAGGGGAAAAGAGTCCCTGGGTAAAGTGGCCCAGGGGAATAAAGAACCTTTTTAAAGAGGCCAAGGGGAAAAGTGACCCTGGGTAAAGAGGCCCAGGGAAAAGGCACCCTGGGTAAAGGGGCCCAGGGCATAATAGACCCAGCATAAAGAGACCTTGGGGAAACAAAACCCTGGGTAAAGCGGCCCAGGGGAAATGGGACCCTGGATAAACAGGCTCTGGGAAAAAGAGACCCTGGGAAAAGAGGCCCAGGGGAAAAGAGACCCTGGTTTAAGAGACCCAGGGGAAAAGATATCCAGGGTAAAGAGGCCCAGGGGAAAGGAGACTCTGGGTAAAGAGGCCGGTGGGAAAATAGACCCTGGGTAAACAGGCCCAGGAGAAAAGTGCCTCTGGGTAAAGAGTCCGAGGGGACAAGAGACCATGTGTAAGCAGGCCCAGGGGTAAAGAAACCATAGGTAAAGATGCCCAGGGCAAAAGAGTCCATAGGTAAAGAGGCCCTGGGGCAGAGAGCGCCTGGGTAAAGAGGCCCAGGTGAAAAGTTATTCTGGGTAAAGAGTCCGAGGGGAAAAGCGAGCATGGGTAAACAGGCCCGGGGGTAAAGAAACCGTGGGTAAAGATGCCCAGGGGAAAATCGTGCATAGGTAAAGAGGCCCTTGGGACGAGAGGCCCTGGGAAAAGACGCCTAGGAGAAAAGGGACACTGGGTAAAGATGCCCAAGGGAAAAAAGACCCTTTGTACAGAGGCCGAGGGGAAGAGAGACACGGGGTAAAGAGGCCCAAGGGAAAAGAGACCCTGGGTAAAGAGGCCTAAAGGAAACAACACCCTGGGTAAAGAGGTCCAGGGGAAATGGGACACTGGATAAAGAGGCTCTGGGTAAAAGAGAACCTGGATAAAGAGGCCCAGAGGAAAAGAGGCCTGGATAAAGAGGCCCGGGGAAAAGAGATCCCGTGTAAAGAGGCCCAGGGGAAAAGAGACCCTGGGTAAAGAGGCCCTTCAGTAAAGAGACATTGGGTAAAGAGGAACAGGGAAAAAGAGACCCTGGGTAAAGGGGCCCAAAGAAAGGAGACACTGGGTGATGTGGACCAGGAGAAAAGAGACCCTGGGTAAAGAGGCCCACAGGAAAAGAGACCCTTTGTAAAGAGGCCCAGGGGAAAAGAGACCCTGGGTACAATGGCCCAGGCGAAACGACAACCTTGGTGAAGAGGCCCAGGGGAGAAGACACCCTGGGTAAAGGGGCCCACGGGATAATAGACCCTGCATAAAGAGTCCTTGGGGAAACAACACTCTGGCTAAAGAGGTCCAGGGGAAATGGGACCCTGGATAATGAGGCTCTGGATAAAAGAGACTCTGGGTAAAGAGGCCCAGGGGAAAAGAGACCCTGGATAAAGAGGCTCAGGGGAACAGAGATCCAGGGTAAAGAGGCCCAGCGGAAATGAGATCCTGGGTAAAGAGGCCCAGGTGAAATGAAACCGTAGGTAAAGAGGCCCATTGGGAAAGAGAGCCTGGGTAAAGAGTGCCGGGGAAAAGAATCCATGGGTAAAGAGACCCAGGGGGAAAGAACCCCTGGGTAAAGAGGCCCAGGGGAAAAGAGACTCTGGGTATAGAGGCCCATTGGAAAAGACACCCTGGGTAAAGAGGAGCAGGGGAAACGAGACACTGGGTAAATTGTCCTAGGGGATACAAAGCCCAGGGTATAGTGGCCCAGGGGAAAAAAACTCTTTGTACAATGGCCCAGGAGAAGCGACACCCTTGGTAAAGAGGCCCACGGAAAAAGAGACCCTTTGTAAAGAGGCCCAAGGGAAAAGAGACTCTGGGTAAAATGGCTCAGGGGAAGCGACACCCTTGGTAAAGAGTCCCAGGGGAAAAGGGACCCTGGGAAAAGGGGCCCAGGGGATAATAGACCCTGCATAAAGAGTCCTTGGGGAAACAAAACCCTCGGTAATGATGCCCAGGGGAAAAGACAACCTGGATCAAGAGGCCCACGGGAAAAGAGATCCTGGGTAAAGAAGGACAGGGGAAAAGAAACCCAGGGTAAAGAGGCCCATTGGGAAAGGGACCCTGGGTAATGAGTGCCAGGGGAAAAGAAACACTGGTTAAAGAGACCCGGGGGAAGGAGATCCAGGGTAAAGAGGCCCTTCAGAAAAGAGACCTTGGGTAAAGAGGAACAGGGGAAAAGAGACCCTGGGTAATGGGGCCTAAGGAAAGGAAACACTGGGTCATGTGGCCCAGGGAAAATGGGACCCTGGATAAAGAGTCTCTGGGAAAAAGAGACCCTGGGTAAACCGGCCCAGGGGAAATGGGACCCTGGATAACGAGGCTCTGGGAAAAAGAGACCCTGGGAAAAGAGGCCCAGGGGAAAAGAGACCCTGGATTCAGAGGCCCAGGGGAAACGAAATCCAGGGTAAAGAGGCCCAGGGGAAAGGAGACTCTGGGAAAAGAGGCCGTTGGGAAAATAGACCATGGGTAAACAGGCCCAGGTGAAAAGTGCCTCTGGGTAAAGAGTCCGAGGGGAAAAGAGACCATGTGTAAGCAGGCCCAGGGGTAAAGAAACCGTAGGTAAAGATGCCCAGGGCAAAAGAGTACATAGGTAAATAGGCCCTGGGGCAGAGAGCACCTGGGTAAAGAGGCCCAGGGGAAAAGAGAAACAGGGTAAAGAGGCCCAGGTGAAAAGAGACCCTGGGTAAATAGGCCCCTCGGAAAAAAGACACTGGGTAAAGAGACCCAGGGGAAAAAAGACCCTTGGTAAAGAGGCCCCGGGGAAAAGAGACCCTGGGTAAAGAGGAACAGGGGAAAAGAGAGCCTGGTTAAAGGGGCCCAGGGAAAGGAGACACTGGGTCATGTGGCCCAGGGGAAAAGATACCCTGGGTAAAGTGGCCCAGGGGGAAAGAGACCCTGGGTGAATAGGTCCATGGGAAAAGAGACCCTTTGTAAAGAGGCCCAGGGAAAACTAGAGCCTGGGTACAATGGCCCAGGGGAAACACTACCCTTGGTAAAGAGGCCCAGGGGAAAAGAGACCCTAGGTAAAGAGGCCCAGGGGAAAAGAGAACCTTGGTAAAGAGGCCCAAAGGAAAAGACAGCCTGGGTAAAGGGGCCCAGCAGATAATTGACACTGCATAAAGATTCCTTGGGGAAAAAAAACCCTGGGTAAAGATGTTCAGGAGAAATGGGAGCCTGGATAAAGAGGCTCTGGGAAAAAGAGACCCTGGGTACAGAGTACCAGGGGAAAAGAGACACTGGGTAAAGAGGACAAGGGGAAAAGATTCCCTTGTAAAGAGGCTCATTGGGAAAGGGACATAGGTAAAGAGTGCCAGGGGAAAAGATCCCCTGGTTAAAGAGGCCCAGGGGAAAAAAGCCTCTGGGTATAGAGGCCCAGGGGAAAAGACACACTGGGTAAAGATGAGCAGGGGAAACGAGACACTGGGTAAATTATCCTAGGGGATACAAAGCCCAGGGTAAAGAGGCCCAGGGGAAAAGAGTCCCTGGGTAAAGTGGCCCAGGGGAATAAAGAACCTTTTTAAAGAGGCCAAGGGGAAAAGTGACCCTGGGTAAAGAGGCCCAGGGAAAAGGCACCCTGGGTAAAGGGGCCCAGGGCATAATAGACCCAGCATAAAGAGACCTTGGGGAAACAAAACCCTGGGTAAAGCGGCCCAGGGGAAATGGGACCCTGGATAAACAGGCTCTGGGAAAAAGAGACCCTGGGAAAAGAGGCCCAGGGGAAAAGAGACCCTGGTTTAAGAGACCCAGGGGAAAAGATATCCAGGGTAAAGAGGCCCAGGGGAAAGGAGACTCTGGGTAAAGAGGCCGGTGGGAAAATAGACCCTGGGTAAACAGGCCCAGGAGAAAAGTGCCTCTGGGTAAAGAGTCCGAGGGGACAAGAGACCATGTGTAAGCAGGCCCAGGGGTAAAGAAACCATAGGTAAAGATGCCCAGGGCAAAAGAGTCCATAGGTAAAGAGGCCCTGGGGCAGAGAGCGCCTGGGTAAAGAGGCCCAGGTGAAAAGTTATTCTGGGTAAAGAGTCCGAGGGGAAAAGCGAGCATGGGTAAACAGGCCCGGGGGTAAAGAAACCGTGGGTAAAGATGCCCAGGGGAAAATCGTGCATAGGTAAAGAGGCCCTTGGGACGAGAGGCCCTGGGAAAAGACGCCTAGGAGAAAAGGGACACTGGGTAAAGATGCCCAAGGGAAAAAAGACCCTTTGTACAGAGGCCGAGGGGAAGAGAGACACGGGGTAAAGAGGCCCAAGGGAAAAGAGACCCTGGGTAAAGAGGCCTAAAGGAAACAACACCCTGGGTAAAGAGGTCCAGGGGAAATGGGACACTGGATAAAGAGGCTCTGGGTAAAAGAGAACCTGGATAAAGAGGCCCAGAGGAAAAGAGGCCTGGATAAAGAGGCCCGGGGAAAAGAGATCCCGTGTAAAGAGGCCCAGGGGAAAAGAGACCCTGGGTAAAGAGGCCCTTCAGTAAAGAGACATTGGGTAAAGAGGAACAGGGAAAAAGAGACCCTGGGTAAAGGGGCCCAAAGAAAGGAGACACTGGGTGATGTGGACCAGGAGAAAAGAGACCCTGGGTAAAGAGGCCCACAGGAAAAGAGACCCTTTGTAAAGAGGCCCAGGGGAAAAGAGACCCTGGGTACAATGGCCCAGGCGAAACGACAACCTTGGTGAAGAGGCCCAGGGGAGAAGACACCCTGGGTAAAGGGGCCCACGGGATAATAGACCCTGCATAAAGAGTCCTTGGGGAAACAACACTCTGGCTAAAGAGGTCCAGGGGAAATGGGACCCTGGATAATGAGGCTCTGGATAAAAGAGACTCTGGGTAAAGAGGCCCAGGGGAAAAGAGACCCTGGATAAAGAGGCTCAGGGGAACAGAGATCCAGGGTAAAGAGGCCCAGCGGAAATGAGATCCTGGGTAAAGAGGCCCAGGTGAAATGAAACCGTAGGTAAAGAGGCCCATTGGGAAAGAGAGCCTGGGTAAAGAGTGCCGGGGAAAAGAATCCATGGGTAAAGAGACCCAGGGGGAAAGAACCCCTGGGTAAAGAGGCCCAGGGGAAAAGAGACTCTGGGTATAGAGGCCCATTGGAAAAGACACCCTGGGTAAAGAGGAGCAGGGGAAACGAGACACTGGGTAAATTGTCCTAGGGGATACAAAGCCCAGGGTATAGTGGCCCAGGGGAAAAAAACTCTTTGTACAATGGCCCAGGAGAAGCGACACCCTTGGTAAAGAGGCCCACGGAAAAAGAGACCCTTTGTAAAGAGGCCCAAGGGAAAAGAGACTCTGGGTAAAATGGCTCAGGGGAAGCGACACCCTTGGTAAAGAGTCCCAGGGGAAAAGGGACCCTGGGAAAAGGGGCCCAGGGGATAATAGACCCTGCATAAAGAGTCCTTGGGGAAACAAAACCCTCGGTAATGATGCCCAGGGGAAAAGACAACCTGGATCAAGAGGCCCACGGGAAAAGAGATCCTGGGTAAAGAAGGACAGGGGAAAAGAAACCCAGGGTAAAGAGGCCCATTGGGAAAGGGACCCTGGGTAATGAGTGCCAGGGGAAAAGAAACACTGGTTAAAGAGACCCGGGGGAAGGAGATCCAGGGTAAAGAGGCCCTTCAGAAAAGAGACCTTGGGTAAAGAGGAACAGGGGAAAAGAGACCCTGGGTAATGGGGCCTAAGGAAAGGAAACACTGGGTCATGTGGCCCAGGGAAAATGGGACCCTGGATAAAGAGTCTCTGGGAAAAAGAGACCCTGGGTAAACCGGCCCAGGGGAAATGGGACCCTGGATAACGAGGCTCTGGGAAAAAGAGACCCTGGGAAAAGAGGCCCAGGGGAAAAGAGACCCTGGATTCAGAGGCCCAGGGGAAACGAAATCCAGGGTAAAGAGGCCCAGGGGAAAGGAGACTCTGGGAAAAGAGGCCGTTGGGAAAATAGACCATGGGTAAACAGGCCCAGGTGAAAAGTGCCTCTGGGTAAAGAGTCCGAGGGGAAAAGAGACCATGTGTAAGCAGGCCCAGGGGTAAAGAAACCGTAGGTAAAGATGCCCAGGGCAAAAGAGTACATAGGTAAATAGGCCCTGGGGCAGAGAGCACCTGGGTAAAGAGGCCCAGGGGAAAAGAGAAATAGGGTAAAGAGGCCCAGGTGAAAAGAGACCCTGGGTAAATAGGCCCCTCGGAAAAAAGACACTGGGTAAAGAGACCCAGGGGAAAAAAGACCCTTGGTAAAGAGGCCCCGGGGAAAAGAGACCCTGGGTAAAGAGGAACAGGGGAAAAGAGAGCCTGGTTAAAGGGGCCCAGGGAAAGGAGACACTGGGTCATGTGGCCCAGGGGAAAAGATACCCTGGGTAAAGTGGCCCAGGGGGAAAGAGACCCTGGGTGAATAGGTCCATGGGAAAAGAGACCCTTTGTAAAGAGGCCCAGGGAAAACTAGAGCCTGGGTACAATGGCCCAGGGGAAACACTACCCTTGGTAAAGAGACCCAGGGGAAAAGAGACCCTAGGTAAAGAGACCCAGGGGAAAAGAGACCCTTGGTAAAGAGACCCTGAGAAATGGGGCCCAGCAGATTATAGACCCTGCATAATGAGTCCTTGGGGAAACAAAACCCTGGGTAAAGAGGCCCAGGGCAAATCGGACCCTGGATAAAGAGTCTCTGGATAGAAGAGACCCTGGGTAAAGGCGCCCAGGGGAAACAAGACCCTGGGTAAATTGTCCAAGGGGATACGAAACCCTGGGTAAAAAAGCCCAGGGGAAAAGAGACGCTGGATAAAGAGGCCCAGGGGAAATGAGATCCAGAGTAATGAGGCCCAGTGGAAAAGAAACCCTGGGTAAAGAGGCACAGAGGGAAAGAGACTATGGGGAAAGAGGCCCTGGGAAAAAGAGACCCTGGGTAAAGAGGCCCATCGGAAAAGAGACACTAGTTAAAGAGGCCCAGCGGAAAATAGACCCTGGGTAAAGAGGCCCAGGGGAAAAGAGACCCTGGGTAAAGAGGAACAGAGGAAAAGAGACCCTGGGTAAAGGGGCCCAGGGAAAATAGATCCTGGGTCATGTGGCCCAGGGGAAAAGAAACCCTGGTTAAAGAGGCCCAGAGGAAAAGAGACCCTGGGTAAAGTGGCCCAGGGCAAATGAGACCATGGCTAAAGAGGCCCAAGGGAAAAGAGACCCTGATAAAGTGGGCCAGGGGAAAAGAGACTTTGGGTAAAGAGGCCCAGAGGAAAAGAGACCTTGGGTAAAGTGGCCCAGGGCAAATGAGACCATAGGTAAAGAGGCCCAGGGGAAAAGAAACCCTGATAAAGTGGGCCAGGGGAAAAGAGACTTTGGGTAAAGATGCCCAGTGGAAAAGAGACCCTGGGTAAGGAGGCCCATTGGAAAGGAGACCCGGGGTAAAGTTCCAGGGGAAAAGAGACCTTGTTTATAGAGGCACAAGGGAAAAGAGACACTGGGTAAAGAGGCCCGGAGCAAAAGAGACCCTGGGTAAAGACGCAAAGGGAATAGGGACCCTTGTTAATGAGGCCCTGGGTAAAGAGACCCAGTGGAATAGAGACCCTGGGTAATGAGGCCCAGGGGAAAAGAAGCTCTGGGAGCGAGGCCGGTGTGTAAAATTGTCCCTGGATAAAGAGTCCCAGGTGAAAAGTGACTCTGGGTGAAGAACGAGGGGAATAGAGACCCTGGGAAAACAGGCCCAGGGGTAATGAAACCGTGAGTAAAGATGCCCAGGGGAAAAGAGACTCTGGGTAAAGAGGACCCTCGGAAAAGAGACCCTGGGTAAAGATGCCCAGGGGAAAAGTGTCACTAGGTAAAGAGGCCCTGGGGCAGAGAGCCCCTGGGTAAAGAGGCCCAGGGGAAAAGAGACCCTGGGTAAAGAGGCCCAGCGGATAAGGGACCTTGGGTAAAGAGGCCCAGGGGAAAACAGACCCTGGGAAAAGAGGTCCAGGGGAAAAGTGACACTGGGTATATAGTCCCAGGGGGAAAGAGACACTGGGTAAAGAGGCCCACGGGAACAGAGACCCTTTGTAAAGAGGCAAAGGGGAAAAGAAACCCTCGGTAAAATGGCCCTGGGGAAGCAACAACCTTGGTAAAGACGCCCAGGAGAAAAGTGACCCTGGGTAAAGAGACCCAGGAGAATAGATGCCCATGGTAAAGAGGCCCAGGGGAAAATAGTCCTTTGGTAAAGAGATCCAAAGGAAAAGAGACCATGGGTAGGGATGCCAAGGGGATAATAGACCCTGCGTAAAGAGTCCTTGGGGATACAAAACCCTGGGTAAAGAGGCCCAGGTGAAATGAGGCCCTGGATAAAGAGGCTCTGGGCAAAAGAGACACTGAGTAATAAGGACAAGCGGAAAAGAGACCCTGGATAAAGAGGCCGAGGGGAAATGAGATCCGGGGTAATGAGTCCCAGTGGAAAAGAAATCCTGGGTAAAGAGGCCCTGGGGAAAAGAGACACTGGGTAAAGAGGCCCAGGGGAAAAGAGACTCCATGTAAAGAGCGTTCGGGTAAAAGAAACCCTGGGTAAAGAGGCCCAGTGGAAAAGAATCCCTGGGTAAAGAGGCCCCTCAGAAAAGAGACACTGGTTAAAGAGGCCCAGGGGAAAAGAGACCCTGGGTAAAGAGGACCTTCAGAAAAGAGACCCTGGGTAAAGAGGCCCAGGGGAAAAGAGACCCTGGGTAAAGAGGACCTTCAGAAAAGAGACCCTGGGTAAAGAGGCCCAGGGGAAAAGAGACCCTGGGTAAGGAGGCCCGTTGGAAAAGAGACCCTTAGGGTAAAGAGTCCCAGGGGAAAAGAGACCCTGGCTAAAGAGGTTCAGTGGAAAAGAGACCTTGGGTATAGAGGCCCAGGGGTAAAGAGACACTGGGTAAAGAGGCCCGAAGCAAAAGAGACCCTGGGTAAAGACGCCAATGGAATAGGGACCCTGGTTAATGAGGCCCTGGGTAAAGAGGCCCTGGGTAAAGAGACCCTGGGTAAAAAGACCCAGTGGAAAAGAGACTCTGGGTTATGAGACCCATGAGGAAAGATCCCCTGGGTAATGAGGCTCAGGGGAAAAGAGGCTCTGAGAGAAGAGGCCGGTGGGAAAATTATCCCTGGATAAAGAGGCCCAGGTGAAAAGTGACTCTGGGCGAAGAGTCTGAGGGGAATAGAGACCCTGGGAAAACAGGCCCAGGGGTGAAGAAACCGTGGGTAAAGATGCCCAGGGGAAAAGAGACTCTGCGTAAAGAGGCACCTTGGAAAAGAGACCCTGGGTAAAGATGCCCAGGGGAAAAGTGTCCCTCGGTAAAGAGGCCCTGGGGCAGAGAGCCCCTGGGTAAAGAGGCCAAGGGGAAAAGAGACCCTGGGTAAAGAGGCCCACGGGAACAGAGACTCTTTGTAAAGAGGCCCAGGGAATTGGAACCTTGGGTGCAATGGCCTTGGGGAAGCAACTCCCTTGGTAAAAACGCCCAGGGGAAAAGAGACCCTGGATAAAGAGCCCCAGGGGAAAAGAGATCCAGGGTAAAGAGGCCCAGCGGAAAAAAGTTCCAGCGGAAAGAGGCCCTGGGGGAAAGAGACCCTGGGTAAAGAGGCCCAGTGGAAAAGAAACCATGGGTAAAGAGGCCCATTGGAAAAGGGACCCTGTGTAAAGAGTGCCAGGGGAAAATAAACCGTGGGTAAAGAGACACGGGGGAAAAATCCCCTGGGTAGAGAGGCTCAGGGGTAAAGAGACTCGGGATATAGAGGGCCAGGGGAAAAGTGACCATGGTTAAAGTGACCTAGGGGATACGAAATCCTGGGTAAAGAGGCCCAAGGGAAATGAGACCCTGTAGAAAGAGGCGCTGAGTAAAATAGACCCTGGGTAAAGTGGCCCAGGGGAAAAGAGACCCTGGATAAAGAGGCCCAGGGGAAAAGAGACCCTGGGTAAAGAGGCCCCTCGGAAAAGAGAACCTGGGTAAAGACATCCAGGGTAAAGAGACCCGGGGTAAACAGGCCTAGGGGAAAAGAAACCCTGGATAAAGATGCCCAAGGGGAAAAGAGTCCCTAGGTAAAGAGGCCCTTCATAAAAGAGACCCTGAGTAAAGAGGAACAAGGGAAAAGAGACCCTGGGTAAAGGGGCCCTTGGCAAAGTAGCCCAAAGGAAAAGAGACCCTGTGTAGGGAGGACCAGTGGATAATAGACGGTGCGTAAAGAGTCCTGGGGGATACAAAACCCTGGATAAATAGGCCCAGGGGAAAAGAGATCCTGGGTAAAGAAACGCAGGGGAAAAAAGACTCTGGGTACAGAGGCCCAGGGGAAAAGATCCCCTGGGTAAAGAGGCCCAGGGGAAAAGAAAGTCTGTATAAAGAGGCCCAGGGGAAAAGAGATCCTGGGTAAAGAGGCCCAGGGGAACAGAGACCCTGGGTAAAGAGGCCCCTCAGAAAAGAGACCCTGGGTAAAGATGCACAGAGGAAAATAGATCTTGGGTAAAGAGGCCCAAGGGAAATGAGACAATGGATAAAGAGGCCCAGGGGAAAATACACCCTGGGTAAGGAGGCCCAGGGGAAAAGAGATCCTGGGTAAAGAGGCCCAGGGGAAAAGAAAGCGTGTGTAAGAGGCACTGGTGAAAAGAGACCCTGGGTAAAGATGCACAGAGGAAAATAGATCCTGGGTAAAGAGGCCCAGGGGAAAAGAAACCGTGTGTAAGAGGCACTGGTGAAAAGAGACACTGGGTAAAGAGCACCAGGGGAAAAGAGATCCTGGGTAAAGAGGCCCAGGGGAAATGAGACAATGGATAAAGAGGCCCAGGGGAAAAGAGATCCTGGGTAAAGAGGCCCAGGCGAAATGAGACAATGGATAAAGAGGCCCAGGGGAAAGAGATCCTGGGTAAAGAAGCCCAGGGGAAAAGAAACCGTGTGTAAGAGGCACTGGTGAAAAGAGACACTGGGTAAAGAGCACCAGGGGAAAAGAGACCCTGGGTAAAGAGACCCAGGGGGAAAGAGAATATAGGTAAAGAGGCCCAGGGGAAAAGAGAGCCTGGGTAAAGAGGCCCAGGGGAACAGAGACCCTGGGTAAAGAGGCCCCTCAGAAAAGAGACCCTGGGTAAAGAGGAACAGGGTAAAAGACACTCTGGGTAAAGAGGCCAAGGGAAAAGAGAACCTGGATCATGTAGCCCAGGGGAAAAGAGACCCTTGGGTTAAGAGGCTCAGGGGAAAAGAGATCCTGGGTAAAGAGGCCCTGGGGAAAAGAAACCCTGGTAAAGTGGCCCAGTGGAAAAGAGACCCTGGGTAAAGAGGCCCAGTGGAAAACAGACCGTGGGTACTGAGGCCCAGTGCAAAAGAGACCCTGTGTACAGAGTCCCAGGGGAAAAGAGAACTTGTGGAAAGACTCCCAGGGGAAAAGAGACCCTGGGTAAAGATGCCCACTTAAAAGGAACACTGGTTAAAGAGGCCCAGGGGAATAGAGACCCTGGATAAAGAGGCCCAGGGGGAAAGAGACCCTGGGTAATGAGACCAATGGGGAAGTGCCCCTGGGTAATGATGCCCAGGGAAGAAGAGACTCTGGGTAAAGAGGCCGGGAGGAAAATAGACCGTGGGTAAAGAGACCCAGGTGAAAAGTGACTCTGGGTAAAGAGTCCGAGGGGAAAAGTTTCCCTGTGTAAACAGGCCCAGGGGAAAAGAAACCATGGGTAAAGATGCCCAGGGGAAAAGAGACCCTGGGTAAAGACGCCCAGGGGAATAGAGTCCCTAGGTAAAGAGGCCCCTCGGAAAAGAGACCCTGGGTAAAGAGGCCCAGGGGAAAAGAGTCTCTGGGCAAAGAGTCCCCTCGGAAAAGAGATCCTGGGTAAAGAGGCCCAGGTGAAATGAGACCCTGGGTAAAGAGGCCCTGGGTAAAAGTGACTCTGGGTAAAGTGGCCCAGGTGAAATGAGACCCTCGGTAAAGAGGTCCAGGGGAAAAGAGATCCTGGGTAAAGTGGCCCAGGTGAAATGAGACCCTCGGTAAAGAGGTCCAGGGGAAAAGAGACACTGAGTAAATAGTGCTGGGGAAAAGAAACCTGGGTAAAAAGGCCCACAGGGAAAAGAGACCCTGGGTAAAGAGGCCCCTCAGAAAAGAGACCATGGGTAAAGAGGTCCAGGGGAAAAGAGACCCGGAGTAAACAGGCCTAGGGGAAAATAAACTCTGGGTAAAGATGTCCAAGGGGAAGAGTGCCTAGGTAAAAAGGCCCTTCAGAAAAGAGATCCTGGGTAAAGAGGAACAGGGGAAAAGAAACCCAGGGTAAAGGGGCCCAGGGATAAGAGACCCAGGGTCATGTGGCCCAGGGGAAAAGAGACCCTGGGTAAAGAGGCCCAGGGGAAAAGAGACCCTGTGTAAAGTGGCTCAGGGGAAAAGAGACCATGGGTAAAGAGGCCCAGGGGAAAAAAGACCCTTGTAACGTGGCCCATTGGAAAAGAGACCTTGGGTAAGGAGGCCCATTGGAAAAGACACCCTGCAAAAAGCGTCCCAGGGGAAAAGAGACCCTGGGTAAAGAGGTTCAGTGGAAAAGGGAAATTATGTAAAGAGGCCCAGGGCAAGAGAGACACTGGGTAAAGTGGCCCGGTGTAAATGAAACCCTGGGTAAAGACGCCCAGGGAAATGGGACCCTGGTTAATGAGGCCTTGGGTAAAGAGACCCTGGGTAAAAAGGCCCAGCGGAAAAGAAACCCTGGGTAATGAGACCAAAGAGGAAGGAGCCCCTGGGTAATGAGGCCCAGGGGAAAAGAGACACTGGGTAAAGAGGCCGGTGGGAAAATTGTCCCTGGGTAAAGGGCCCAGGTAAAAAGCGACTCTGGCTAAATTGTTCGAGGGGAATAGAGACCCTGTGAAAACAGGCCCAGGGGTAAAGTAACCGTGGGCAAAGAGGCCCGTCGGAAAAGAGACAACGGGTAAAGAGGCCATGGGGCAGAGAGCCCCTGGGGAAAGAGGCCCAGGGGAAAAGGGACCCTGGGTACAATGGCCCTGGGGAAACAACACCCTTGGTAAAGAGGCCCAGGGTAAAAGAGACCCTGGGTAAAGAGACCCAGGGGAATAGATACCACGGGTAAAGAGGCCGAAGGGAAAATAGACCCTTGGTAAAGAGGCCCAAAGGAAAAGAGACCATGGGTAGGGATGCCAAGGGGATAATAGACTCTGCGTAAAGAGTCCTTGGGGATACAAAACCCTGGGTAAAGAGGCCCAGGGGAAGAGAGGCACTGGATAAAGAGGCTCTGGGCAAAAGAGACACTGGGTAATGAGGCCCAGGGGAAAATAGACCCTGGGTAAAGAGGCCCAGGGGAAAAAAGTTCCTGGGTAAAGAGGCCCTGGGGGAAAAAGACCCTGGGTAAAGATGCCCAGGGGAAAAGAACCTATGGTTAAAGAGGCCCATTGGAAAAGGGACCCCGGGTAAAGAGTGCCAGGGGAACATAAACCTTGGGTAAAGAGACTCAGGGGGAAAAAGCCCCTGGGTAAAGAGGCCCAGGGGTAAAGAAACTCGGGATATAGAGGCCCAGGGGAAATGAGACCCTGGGTAAAGAGGCCCAGGGGAAAAGAGACACTGGGTAAAGTGACCTAGTGATACAAAACCCTGGGTATAGTGTCCCAGGTGAAAAGGGACCCTCGGAAAAAAGGTCCAGGGGAAAAGAGACCCTAGGTAAGGAGGACCAGGGGAAAAGGGACCCTTGGTAAAGAGTCCCGGGGGAAAGAGACCCTGGGTAAAGAGGCAAAGGTGAAAAGAGAACCAGGGGAAAGAGACTCTGGGTAAAGAGGCCCCTCGGAAAAGAAACCCTGGGTAAAGAGGCCCAGGGGAAAAGAGTCTCTGGGCAAAGAGTCCCCTCGGAATAGAGATCATGGGTAAAGAGGCCCTGGGGAAAAGAGACCCCAGGTAAAGAGGCCCAGGGGAAAAGAGATCCTGGGTAAAGAGGCCCAGGTGAAATGAGACCCTGGGTAAAGGGGCCCTGGGTAAAAGTGACTCTGGGTAAAGTGGCCCAGGTGAAATGAGACCCTCGGTAAAGAGGTCCAGGGGAAAAGAGACACTGAGTAAATAGTGCCGGGGAAAAGAAACCTGGGTAAAGAGGCCCACGGGGAAAAGAGACCCTGGGTAAAGAGGCCCCTCAGAAAAGAGACCTGGGTAAAGAGGTCCAGGGGAAAAGAGACCCGGAGTAAACAGGCCTAGGGGAAAATAAACTCTGGGTAAAGATGTCCAAGGGGAAAAGAGTGCCTAGGTAAAAAGGCCCTTCAGAAAAGAGATCCTGGGTAAAGAGGAACAGGGGAAAAGAAACCCTGGGTAAAGGGGCCCAGGGATAAGAGACCCAGGGTCATGTGGCCCAGGGGAAAAGAGACCCTGTGTAAAGTGGCTCAGGGGAAAAGAGACCCTGTGTACAGTGGCTCAGGGGAAAAGAGACCATGGGTAAAGAGGCCCAGGGGAAAAAAGACCCTTGTAACGTGGCCCATTGGAAAAGAGACCTTGGGTAAGGAGGCCCATTGGAAAAGATACCCTGCAAAAAGCGTCCCAGGAGAAAAGAGACCCTGGGTAAAGAGGTTCAGTGGAAAAGGGAAATTATGTAAAGTGGCCCAGGGCAAGAGAGACACTGGGTAAAGTGGCCCGGTGTAAATGAAACCCTGGGTAAAGACGCCCAGGGAAATGGGACCCTGGTTAATGAGGCCTTGAGTAAAGAGACCCTGGGTAAAAAGGCCCAGCGGAAAAGAAACCCTGGGTAATGAGACCAATGAGGAAGGAGCCCCTGGGTAATGAGGCCCAGGGGAAAAGAGACACTGGGTAAAGAGGCCGGTGGGAAAATTGTCCCTGGGTAAAGGGCCCAGGTAAAAAGCGACTCCGGTTAAATTGTTCGAGGGGAATAGAGACCCTGTGAAAACAGGCCCAGGGATAAAGTAACCGTGGGCAAAGAGGCCCGTCGGAAAAGAGACAACGGGTAAAGAGGCCATGGGGCAGAGAGCCCCTGGGGAAAGAGGCCCAGGGGAAAAGGGACCCTGGGTACAATGGCCCTGGGGAAACAACACCCTTGGTAAAGAGGCCCAGGGTAAAAGAGACCCTGGGTAAAGAGACCCAGGGGAAGAGATACCACGGGTAAAGAGGCCAAAGGGAAAATAGACCCTTGGTAAAGAGGCCCAAAGGAAAAGAGACCATGGGTAGGGATGCCAAGGGGATAATAGACTCTGCGTAAAGAGTCCTTGGGGATACAAAACCCTGGGTAAAGAGGCCCAGGGGAAGAGAGGCACTGGATAAAGAGGCTCTGGGCAAAAGAGACACTGGGTAATGAGGCCCAGGGGAAAATAGACCCTGGGTAAAGAGGCCCAGGGGAAAAAAGTTCCTGGGTAAAGAGGCCCTGGGGGAAAAAGACCCTGGGTAAAGATGCCCAGGGGAAAAGAACCTGTGGTTAAAGAGGCCCATTGGAAAAGGGACCCCGGGTAAAGAGTGCCAGGGGAACATAAACCTTGGGTAAAGAGACTCAGGGGAAAAAGCCCCTGGGTAAAGAGGCCCAGGGGTAAAGAAACTCGGGACAGAGAGGCCCAGGGGAAATGAGACCCTGGGTAAAGAGGCCCAGGGGAAAAGAGACACTGGGTAAAGTGACCTAGTGATACAAAACCCTGGGTATAGTGTCCCAGGTGAAAAGGGACCCTCGGAAAAAAGGTCCAGGGGAAAAGAGACCCTAGGTAAGGAGGACCAGGGGAAAAGGGACCCTTGGTAAAGAGTCCCGGGGGAAAGAGACCCTGGGTAAAGAGGCAAAGGTGAAAAGAGAACCAGGGGAAAGAGACTCTGGGTAAAGAGGCCCCTCGGAAAAGAAACCTGGGTAAAGAGGCCCAGGGGAAAAGAGACCTGGGGTACACAGGCCCAAGGGAAAATAAACCCTGAGTAAAGATGCCCAAGGGGAAAAGAGACCCAGGGTAAAGAGGCCCTCAGAAGAGAGACCTGGGTAAAGTATCCTGGGTGAAATGAGACCCTCTGTAAAGAGGTCCAGGGGAAAAGAGACACTGGGTAAATAGTGCCGGGGAAAAGAAACCTGGGTAAAGAGACCCAAGGGGAAAAGAGTCTCTGGGCAAAGAGGCCCCTCGGAAAAGAGACCTGGGTAAAGAGGCCCAGGGGAAATGAGACGCTAGGTAAAGAGGCCCTGGGGCAAAGAGACCCCAGGTAAAGACGCCCAGGGGAAAAGAGATCCTGGGTAAAGAGGCCCAGGTGAAATGAGACCCTCGGTAAAGAGGTCCAGGGGAAAAGAGACACTGGGTAAATAGTGCCGGGGAAAAGAAACCTGGGTAAAGAGGCCCACGGGGAAAAGAGACCCTGGGTAAAGAGGCCCCTCAGAAAAGAGACCTGGGTAAAGAGGTCCGGGGAAAAGAGACCCGGAGTAAACAGGCCTAGGGGAAAATAAACTCTGGGTAAAGATGTCCAAGGGGAAAAGAGTGCCTAGGTAAAAAGGCCCTTCAGAAAAGAGATCCTGGGTAAAGAGGAACAGGGGAAAAGAAACCCTGGGTAAAGGGGCCCAGGGATAAGAGACCCAGGGTCATGTGGCCCAGGGGAAAAGAGACCCTGGGTAATGAGACCAATGGGGAAAGTGCCCCTGGGTAATGATGCCCAGGGAAGAAGAGACTCTGGGTAAAGAGGCCGGGAGGAAAATAGACCCTGGGAAAAGAGACCCAGGTGAAAAGTGACTCTGGGTAAAGAGTCCGAGGGGAAAAGGTTCCCTGTGTAAACAGGCCCAGGGGAAAAGAAACCATGGGTAAAGATGCCCAGGGGAAAAGAGACTCTGGGTAAAGAGGCCCCTCGGAAAAGAGACCCTGGGTAAAGATGCCCAGGGGAATAGAGTCCCTAGGTAAAGAGGCCCAGGGGAAGAGAGCCCCTGGGTAAAGAGGCCCAGGGGAAAAGAGACCCTGGGTAAAGAGGCCAAGGGGAAAAGAGTCTCTGGGCAAAGAGGCCCCTCAGAATAGAGATCCTGGGTAAAGAGGCCCAGGGGAAATGAGACGCTAGGTAAAGAGGCCCTGGGGCAAAGAGACGCCAGGTAAAGACGCCCAGGGGAAAAGAGATCCTGGGTAAAGAGGCCCAGGTGAAATGAGACCCTCGGTAAAGAGGTCCAGGGGAAAAGAGCACTGGGTAAATAGTGCCGGGGAAAAGAAACCTGGGTAAAGAGGCCCACGGGGAAAAGAGACCCTGGGTAAAGAGGCCCCTCAGAAAAGAGACCTGGGTAAAGAGGTCCAGGGGAAAAGAGACCCGGAGTAAACAGGCCTAGGGGAAAATAAACTCTGGGTAAAGATGTCCAAGGGGAAAAGAATGCCTAGGTAAAAAGGCCCTTCAGAAAAGAGATCCTGGGTAAAGAGGAACAGGGGAAAAGAAACCCTGGGTAAAGGGGCCCAGGGATAAGAGACCCAGGGTCATGTGGCCCAGGGGAAAAGAGACCCTGTGTAAAGTGGCTCAGGGGAAAAGAGACCATGGGTAAAGAGGCCCAGGGGAAAAAAGACCCTTGTAACGTGGCCCATTGGAAAAGAGACCTTGGGTAAGGAGGCCCATTGGAAAAGACACCCTGCAAAAAGCGTCCCAGGGGAAAAGAGACCCTGGGTAAAGAGGTTCAGTGGAAAAGGGAAATTATGTAAAGAGGCCCAGGGCAAGAGAGACACTGGGTAAAGTGGCCCGGTGTAAATGAAACCCTGGGTAAAGACGCCCAGGGAAATGGGACCCTGGTTAATGAGGCCTTGGGTAAAGAGACCCTGGGTAAAAAGGCCCAGCAGAAAAGAAACCCTGGGTAATGAGACCAATGAGGAAGGAGCCCCTGGGTAATGAGGCCCAGGGGAAAAGAGACACTGGGTAAAGAGGCCGGTGGGAAAATTGTCCCTGGGTAAAGGGCCCAGATAAAAAGCGACTCCGGCTAAATTGTTCGAGGGGAATAGAGACCCTGTGAAAACAGGCCCAGGGGTAAAGTAACCGTGGGCAAAGAGGCCCGTCGGAAAAGAGACAACGGGTAAAGAGGCCATGGGGCAGAGAGCCCCTGGGGAAAGAGGCCCAGGGGAAAAGGGACCCTGGGTACAATGGCCCTGGGGAAACAACACCCTTGGTAAAGAGGCCCAGGGTAAAAGAGACCCTGGGTAAAGAGACCCAGGGGAAGAGATACCACGGGTAAAGAGGCCAAGGGGAAAATAGACCCTTGGTAAAGAGGCCCAAAGGAAAAGAGACCATGGGTAGGGATGCCAAGGGGATAATAGACTCTGCGTAAAGAGTCCTTGGGGATACAAAACCCTGGGTAAAGAGGCCCAGGGGAAGAGAGGCACTGGATAAAGAGGCTCTGGGCAAAAGAGACACTGGGTAATGAGGCCCAGGGGAAAATAGACCCTGGGTAAAGAGGCCCAGGGGAAAAAAGTTCCTGGGTAAAGAGGCCCTGGGGGAAAAAGACCCTGGGTAAAGAGGCCCCTCGGAAAAGAGACCCAGGTAAAGATGCCCAAGGGGAAAAGAGACCCAGGGTAAAGAGGCCCCTCAGAAGAGAGACCTGGGTAATGTATCCCAGGTGAAATGAGACCCTCGGTAAAGAGGTCCAAGGGAAAAGAGACACTGGGTAAATAGTGCCGGGGAAAAGAGAGCCTGGATAAAGAGACCCAGACGGAAACAGACTCTGGGTAAAGCGGCCCAAGGGAAAAGAATCTTGGGTAAAGAGGCCCAGGGGGAAAAAAGAACCTGGGTAAAGGGGCCCAGGGAAAAGAGACCCTGAATCATGAATCCCAAGGGAAATGAGACCCTGGGTAAAGCGGCCCAGGGGAAAAGAGACCATGGGTAAAGAGGCCCAGTGGAAAAGAGACCCTGGGTAAATAGTTTGAGTGGAAAAGAGACCTTATGTATAGAGGCCCCGGGGAAAAGAGCCCCTGGGTAATGAGGCCCAGGGGAAAAGATCCTCTGGGTAAAGAGGCCAGTGGGAAAATTGTCCCTGGGTAAAGTGGCCCAGGTGAAAAGTGACTCCGGCTAAATTTTCCGAGGGGAAAAGAAACCTTGGGAAAACATGCCCAGGGGTAAAGTAACTGTGGGTAAAGATGCCCAGGGGAAAAGAGACTCTGGGTAAAGAGGCCCCTTGGAAAAGATACCCTGGGTAAAGATGCCCAGGGGAAAAGAGTCCCAAGGTAAAGAGGCCCTGGGGCAGACAGCTCCTGAGTAAAGAGGCCCAGGGGAAATGAGACCCTGGGTAAAGAGGCCCAGGGGAAAAGTGACCCAGCGTATATATTCCCAGGGGTAAAGAGACCCTGGGTAAAGAGGCCCAGTGGAAAAGAGACCCTGGGTAAAGAGGCCCACGGGAACAAAGACCCTTTGTAAAGAGGCTCAGGGGAAAAGGGACCCTGGGTACAATGGCCCTGGGGAAACAACACCCTTGGAAAAGAGGCCCAGGGGAAAAGTGACCCTGGGTAAAGAGACCCAGGGGAATAGATACCACGGGTAAAGAGGCCAAGGGGAAAATAGACCCTTGGTAAAGAGGCCCAAAGGAAAAGGGACCATGTGTAGGGATGCCAAGGGGATAATAGACCCTGCGTAAAGAGTCCTTGGGGATACAACACCATGGGTAAAGAGGCCCAGGGGAAGTGAGGCCCTGGATAACGTGGCTCAGGGCAAAAGAGACACTGGGTAATGAGGCCTAGGGGAAAAGAGACACTGTATAAAGAGGCCCAGGGAAAAGAGATCCAGGGTTAAGAGGCCCAGGGGAAAAAAGTTCCTGGGTAAAGAGGCCCTGGCGGAAAGAGATCCTGGGTAAAGATTCCCAGGAGAAAATAAACCATGGGTAAAGAGGCCCATTGGAAAAGGGACCTTGGGTAAAGAGTGCCAGGGGAAAATAAAACCTGAGTAAAGCGACTAAGGGGTAAAAGCCCCTCGGTAAAGAAGCCCAGGGGTAAAGAGACCCTGGGTAAAGAGGTCCGGGGAAAAGAGACTCTGGATAAAGAAGCGCTCGGTAAAAGAGACCCTGGGTAAATTGGCCCAGGGGAAAAAAGACCCTGGATAAATAGGCCCAGGGGAAAAGAGACCCTGGGTAAAGACGCCCAGGGGAAAAGAGATCCTGGGTAAAGAGGCCAAGGGGAAAAGAGTCTCTGGGCAAAGAGGCACCTCGGAATAGAGATCCAAGGTAAAGAGGCCCAGGGGAAAAGCGACCCTAGGTAAAGAGGCCCTGGGGCAAAGATACCCTGGGTAAAGAGGCCCAGGGGAAAATGGATCCTGGGTAAAGAGGCCCAGGTGAAAGGAGACCCTGGGTAAAAGAGACCCTGGGTAAAGTGTCCCAGGTGAAATAAGACCCTCAGTAAAGAGGTCCAGGGGAAAAGAGACACTGGGTAAATAGTGCCAGGGGAAAAGAAACCTGGGTAAAGAGGCCCATGGGGAAAAGAGACCCTAGGTAAAGAGGCCCCTCGGAAAAGAGACCTGGGTAAAGAGGTCCAGGGGAAAAGAGACCCGGAGTAAACAGGCCTAGGGGAAAATAAACTCTGGGTAAAGATGCCCAAGGGGAAAAGAGTGCCTAGGTAAAAAGGCCCTTCAGAAAAGAGACACTGGGTAAAGAGGAACAGGGGAAAAGAAACCCTGGGTAAAGGGGCCCAGGGATAAGAGACCCAGTGTCATGTGGCCCAGGGGAAATGAGACTCTGGGTAAAGTGGCTCAGGGGAAAAGAGACCATGGGTAAAAAGGCCCAGGGGAAAAGACACTCTTGTAACATGGCCCATTGGAAAAGAGACCTTGGGTAAGGAGGCCCATTGGAAAAGAGACCGTGCGTAAAGCGTCCCAGGGGAAAGAGACCCTGGGTAAAGAGGTTCAGTGGAAAAGAGACCTTATTTATAGAGGCCCAGGGCAAAAGAGACACAGGGTAAAATGGCCCGGTGTAAATGAAACCCTGGGTAAAGACACCCAGGGAAATGGGACCCTGGTTAATAAGGCCCTGGGTAAAGAGACCCTGGGTAAAAAGGCCCAGCAGAAAAGAAACCCTGGGTAATGAGACCAATGAGGAAGGAGCCCCTGGGTAATGAGGCCCAGGGGAAAAGAGACACTGGGTAAAGAGGCCGGTGGGAAAATTGTCCCTGGGTAAGGGGCCCAGGTGAAAAGCGACTCCGGCTAAATTGTTCGAGGGGAAAAGAGACCCTGTGAAAACAGGCCCAGGGGTAAAGTAACCGAGGGTAAAGATGCCCAGGGAAAACAGACTCTGGGTAAAAAGGCCCCGTCGGAAAAGAGACAACGGGTAAAGAGGCCCTGGGGCAGAGAGCCCCTGGGGAAAGAGGCCCAGGGTAAAAGAGACCCTGGGTACAATGGCCCTGGGGAAACAACACCTTTGGTAAAGAGGCCCAGGGTAAAAGAGACCCTCGGTAAAGAGACCCAGGGGAATAGATACCACGGGTAAAGAGGCCCAGGGTAAAGAGAACGGTAAAGAGACCCAGGGGAATAGATACCACGGGTAAAGAGGCCAAGGGGAAAATAGACCCTTGGTAAAGAGGCCCAAAGGAAAAGAGACCATGGGTAGGGATGCCAAGGGGATAATAGACTCTGCGTAAAGAGTCCTTGGGGATACAAAACCCTGGGTAAAGAGGCCCAGGGGAAGTGAGGCACTGGATAAAGAGGCTCTGGGCAAAAGAGACACTGGGTAATGAGGCCCAGGGGAAAATAGACCCTGGGTAAAGAGGCCCAGGGAAAAAAGTTCCTGGGTAAAGAGGCCCTGGGGGAAAAGAGACACTGGGTAAAGATGCCCAGGGGAAAAGAACCTGTGGTTAAAGAGGCCCATTGGAAAAGGGACCCCGGGTAAAGAGTGCCAGGGGAACATAAACCTTGGGTAAAGAGACTCAGGGGGAAAAAGCCCCTGGGTAAAGAGGCCCAGGGGTAAAGAAACTCGGGATAAAGAGTCCCAGGGGAAAAGAGAACTTGTGGAAAGAGGCCCAGGGGAAAAGAGACCGTGGGTAAAGAGTTCCAGGGGAAAAGAGAACTTGTGGAAAGAGGCCCAGGGGAAAAGAGACCCTGGGCAAAGAACTTTAGTGGAAAAGAGACCTTGTGTATAGAGGCCCAAGGGAAAAGAGACCCTGGTTAAAGTGGCCCAGGGGAAAAGAGACCCTGGTTATTGAGGTCCTGGGTAAAGAGACCCTGGTTAAAAAGGCCGAGCGGAAAAGAGACCTTATGTATAGAGACCCAGGGGAAAAGAGACACTGGGTAAAGAGGCCAGGTGCAAAAGGGACCCTGGGTAATGATGCCCAGGGAAAACGGTCCCTGGTTAATGAGGCCCTGGGTAAAAAGACCCTGGCTAAAAAGTCCCAGCGGAAAAAGAGACTCTGGGCAATGAGACCCATGAGGAAAGAGCCCCTGGGTAATGAGGTCCAGGGGAAAAGAGACTCTTGGTAAAGAGGCCGGTGGCGAAATAGACACTGGGTAAAGAGGCCCAGGTGAAATGTGACACTGGGTAAAGAGTCCAAGGGGAAAAGAGACCCCGGGTAAACAGGCCCAGGGTTAAAGACACCCTGGGTAAAGATGCCCAGGGGAAAAGAGACTCTGGATAAAGAGGCCCCTCAGAAAAGAGACCCTGGGTAATGATTCCCCAGGGAAAAGAGACACTGGGTAAAGAGGACCAGGGGAAAACAGACCCTGGGAAAAGAGGTCCAGGGAAAAAATGACCCTGTATAAAGAGTCCCATGGGGAAAGAGACGCTGGGTGAAGAGGCCCAGTGGAAAAGAGACTCTGGGTAAAGAGGCCCAGTGGAAAAGAGACCCTGGGTAAAGAGGCCCAGGGGAAAAAAGACACTTTGTAAGAGGCACAGGGGAAAAGATATCCTGGGTAAAGAGGCCCACGGAAAAAGAGACCCTGAGTAAAGAGAC
The DNA here is from genome assembly GCA_026770705.1 of Isurus oxyrinchus. Classification (NCBI taxonomy): domain Eukaryota; kingdom Metazoa; phylum Chordata; class Chondrichthyes; order Lamniformes; family Lamnidae; genus Isurus; species Isurus oxyrinchus. The sequence goes on along the minus strand of JANJGN010000960.1, from coordinate 51,587 downwards.
CCATGGGGAAAAGAGACCCTGGGTCGGGAAGCCCAGGGGATAATAGACACTGCGTAAAGAGTCCTTGGGGATACAAAACACTGGGTAAAGAGGCCCAGATGAAATGAGGCACTGGATAAAGAGGCTCTGGGCAAAAGAGACACTGAGTAATGAGACACAGGGCAAAAGAGACCCTGGAAAAAGAGCCCCAGGGGAAAAGAGATCCAGGGTAAAGAGGCCCAGGGGAAAAGAAACCGTGGGTAAATAGGCCCATTGGAAAAGGGACCCTGTGTGAAGAGTGCCAGGGGAAAATAGACCCTGGGTAAAGAGGCCCAGGGGAAAAGATACCCTGGGTAATGAGGCCCGGGGCAAAGCGACCCTGGGTGAAGAGCCCCAGGGGAAAAGAGTCTTTGGGTAAAGAGGCCCAGGGGAAATGAATCCCTGGGTAAAGAAGCCCCTCGGAAAACAGACCCATGGTAAGGAGGCCCAGGGTTAAATAGACCCTGGGTAAAGAGGCCCAGTGGAAAGGAGACCCTGGATAATGAGGCCCTTTGGAAAAGAGACCCTGGGTAAAGAGGAAAGGGGAAAAGAGACCCTGGATAAAGAGGCCCAAGGAAAAGAAACCCTGGGTAAAGAGGCCCAGGGGATTAAAAGACCCGTTGTAAAGAGGCCCAGGGTAAAAGAGACCCTGGGTAAGGAGGCCCATGGTAAAAGAGATCCTTTGTAAAAAGGCCCAGGGGATAAGAAACCCTCGGTTATGAGGCCCAGGGGATAAGAGACCCTGTGTAAAGAGTCCTTGTGGTTACGAACCCCTGGCTAATGCGGCCCAGAGGAAATGGTACTCTGGATATGAGGCTCTGGGTAAAAGAGAACCTGGGTAATGTGGCCCATGGGAAAAGAGACTCTGGATAAAGAGGCCCAGGGGAAAATAGACCAGCGGTAAAGAGGCCCAGGGGTAAAGAGACCCTGAATAAAGAGGCCCAGGGGAAAAGAGATCCTGGGTAAAGAGGCGCAGGGGAAAAGAGACCCTGGTAAAGATTTCAAGGGGAAAAGTGACCCAGCGGAAAAGAGAACATGGGTATAGTGGCACAGGGGATAAGGTACCCTGGTTACAGAGGCCCAGGGGGAAAAGAGACCGTGGATAAAGAGGCCCTGGGGAAAAGAGACACTGGGTAAAGTGGACCAGGGGATAAGAGACTCCGGGCAAAGATGAACAGTGGAAAAGAGACCCTGAGTAAAGAGTCGCAGGGAAAAGAGACCCTGGGTAAAGTGGCTCAGGGGAAAAGAGACCGTGGGTAAAGAGGTGCAGGGGAACAGAAAACCTGTGTTAAGTGGCCCAGAGGAAAAGAGACACTGGGAAAAGAGGCCCGGGGAAAAGAAACGCTGGGTAAAAAGGCCCAGGGGAAAAGAGACCCAGGGTAAAGATTTCAAGGGGAAAAGTGACCCAGCGGAAAAGAGAACATGGGTATAGTGGCACAGGGGATAAGGGACCCTTTATACAGAGGCCCAAGGGGAAAAGAGACCGTGGATAAAGAGGCCCTGGGGAAAAGAGACACTGGGTAAAGAGGACCAGGGGATAAGAGACCCTGGAGAAAAGAGATAATGGGTAAAGAGGCCTTTCGGAATAGTGACTCTGGGTAAAGTGGCCCAGAGGAAAAGAGACCCTGGTAAAGAAGCCCAGGGTTAAGTAGACCCTGGGCAAAGAGTCCCTGTGGAAAAGACACCCTGGATAATGAGGCCCAGGGGAAAAGTGATCCTGGATAAAAAGGCTCTTTGGAAAAGAGATCCTGTGTAAAGCGGACCAGGGAAAAAGAGACTCGGAAAATGAGGCCCTTTGCAAAAGAGATCCTGGGTAAAGAGGAACAGGGGAAAAGAGTCCCTAGGTAAAGGGGCAGAGGGGAAGAGAGACCCTGGGTAAAGTGGCCCAGGGGAAAAGAGACCCTGGTTTAAAGTGGCCCAGGGGAAAAGAGACCTTGGGTAAAGAGGCCTAGTGGAAAGGAGAAACTGTGTAAAGAGACCCAGGGGAAAAGTGACCCTGGGTAAAGTGGCCCAGAGGAAAACAGACCCTGGGTAAAGAGACCGAGGGGAAAAGAGTCTTTGGGTAAAGAGGCCATGGGGAAAAGTGACCCTGGGTGAAGAGGCCCAGGGGATAATAGACCCTGGGTTAAGAGGCCCAGTGGAAAAGAGACCCTGCGTAAAGTGGCCCAGGGCATAAGAAACCCTGGGTAAAGAGGCCCAGGGGAAAAGAGACCTTGGGTAAAAAGGCCCAGGGGAAAAGAGGCTCTGGGTAAAGAGTCTGCATTGGAAAAGAGACCTAGGGTAAAGATGCCCAGGGCATAACAAACCCTGGGAAAAGTGACCCAGCCTGGGTAAAGTGGCCCAGGGGCAAAGAGGCCCTGGGAAAAGAGGCCCAGGGGAAAAGAGACCCTGGGTTAAAGGGGCCCAGGCGAAAAATGTCCTTGTGTATAGAGGCCCAGTGGAAGAGAGTCCCTGGGTAAAAAGGCCCTATGGAAAGGAGACCGTGGGTAAAGTGGCCCAGAGCATAAGAGACCCTGGGCAAAGAGGCCCAGGGGAAAAGAGACCTTGGGTAAAAAGGCCCAGGGGTAAAGAGGCTCTGGGTAAAGAGGCTGTGGGGGAAAAGAGAACCAGGGGAAAGATTCAGAGGGACAAAGTGACCCAGCAGAAAAGAGACCCTGTGTATAGTGGGACAGCGGATAAGGGACCCTGGTTACAGAGTCCCAGTGGGAGAAGAGACCGTGGATAATGAGGCCCTGGGGAACCGAGACCCACGGTAAAGTGGACCAGCGGTAAAGAGACCCTGGGAAAAGAGGCCCAGGACAAAGGAGACCTGGTTAAAGTAGACCAGGGGATAAGAGACACTGCGTTAAGAGGCCCAGGGGCAAAGAGACTCTGCATATAGAGGCCCAGGGGAAAATTGGCCCTGGGTAAAGAGGCCCTGGGTAATGAGACCCTGTGTAAAGATGCCACTTGGAAAAGTGACCCTGGATAAAGTGGCCCAGAGGAAAAGAGACACTGGGTAAAGAGACCGAGGGGAAAAGAGTCTTTGGGTAAAGAGGCCCAGGGGAAAAGTGACCCTGGGTAAAGAGGCCCAGGGGAAAATACTCTCTGGATAATGAGGCCCAGGGGAAAAGAGACCCTGGGTAAAGAGGCCCATGGAAAAGAGATCCTGGGTAATGAGGCCGCGAGGGAAAGATTCCCTGGGAAAGGAGACCCAGGGGAAAAGGGCCCTTGGGTAACGAGGCCCAGGGGAAAAGAGACCAGTTGGAAAGAGGCCCAAGGGAAAAGAGACCCTGGGTAAAGAGGCCCAGGGGAAAAGAAACCCTGGGTAAAGAGGCCCATGGAAAAGAGATCCTGGGTAAAGAGTCCCTGAGGAAAAGAGATCTTGGGTAAAGGGGCCCATGGGAAAAGCAACTCTGGGTAAACTGATCCTGGGGGGATAGAGACCCTGGGTAAAGAGACCCAGGGGAAAAGGGCCCCTGGGTAACGAGGCCCAGGGGAAAAGAGACCCTTTGTAAAGAGGCCAATTGGAAATAAGATCCTGGGTAAAGAGGCCCAGGGGAAAAGAAACGATGGGTAAAGAGGCCCAGGGGAAAAGGGACCCTGGGTAAAGAGGACGATCGTAAAAGGGATCCTTGGTAAAGAAGCCCAGGGTTAAGTAGACCCTGGGCAAAGAGTCCCTGTGGAAAAGATACCTGGGTAATGAGGCCCAGGGGAAATGTGATCCTGGATAAAGAGGCCCTTTGGAAAAGAGACCCTGTGTAAAGCGGACCAGGGAAAAAGAGACACTGGAGAATGAGGCCCTTCGGAAAAGAGATCCTGGGTAAAGAGGAACAGGGGAAAAGAGTCCCTAGGTAAAGGGGCAGAGGGGAAGAGAGACCCTGGGTAAAGTGGCCCAGGGGAAAAGAGACCCTGGTTTAAAGTGGCCCAGGGGAAAAGAGACCTTGGGTAAAGAGGCCCAGTGGAAAGGAGAAACTGTGTAAAGAGGCCACTCGGAAAAGTGACCCTGGGTAAAGTGGCCCAGAGGAAAAGAGACCCTGGGTAAAGAGACCGAGGGGAAAAGAGTCTTTGGGTAAAGAGGCCCAGGGGAAAAGTGACCCTGGGTGAAGAGGCCCAGGAGAAAAGAGACACTGGGTAAAGAGGCCCAGGGGAATAGCGACCCTGGGGAAAAAAGGCCCAGGGGAAAAGAGACCGTAGGTAAAGAGGCCCAGGAGAAAAGAGTCCATTATAAAGTGGCCCAGGGGAAAAGAGATCCTGGGTATAGTGGCCCAGGGGAAAAGAGACCCTGGGAAAAGAGGCACAGGAGATAAGAGACCCTGGGTAATGAGGCCCAGTGGAAAAGGACCCTGGGTAAAGAGGCCCTGGGAAAAGAGACCTTGTGTAACGAGGCCTCTCGGAAAAGTGACACTGAGTAAAGTGGCCCAGAGGAAAAGAAACCCTGGGTAAAGAGGCCCGGGGCAAAGAGACCCTGGGTGAAGAAGCCGAGGGGAAAAGAGTCTTTGGGTAAAGAGGGCCAGCGGAAAAAAGACCCTGGGTAAAGAGGTCCAGGGGAAAAGTGTCCCTGGGTAAAGAGGCCCCTCGGAAAATAGACCCATGGTAAGGAGGCCCAGGGTTAAATAGACCCTGGGTAAAGAGGCCCAGTGGAAAGGAGACCCTGGATAATGAGGCCCAAGGAAAAGAGATCCTGGGTAAAGAGGAAAGGGGAAAGGAGACCCTGGATAAAGAGGCCCAAGGAAAAGAGACCCTGGGTAAAGAGGACAGGGGAAAAGAGACCCTGGATATAGAGGCCCAAGGAAAAGAGATCCTGGGAAAAGTGGCCCAGGAGAAAAGAGAGCCGGGGTAAAGAGACCCAGGGGGATAGAGCCCCTCGGTAAAGAGGTCCAGGGGAAAAGAGACTTGTGTTTTTGAGGTCCAGTGAAAAGCAGACCCTGGGTAAAAAGGCCCAGCAGAAAAGAGACCCTGGGTAAAGAGGCCCCTAGTAAAAGGGATCCTTGATAAAGTAGCCCAGGGATAAATTGACACTGGGCAAAGAGTCCCAGTGGAAAAGAGACCCTGGGTAAAGAGGCCCAGTGGAAAAGACACCCTGGGTAATGAGTAACAGGGGAAAAGAGACCCTGGGTAATGAGGCCCAGGGGAAAAGTGACCCTGTATAAAGAGGCCCTTCGGAAAAGAGATCCTGGGTAAAGAGGCCTAGGGAAAAAGAGACACTGGATGAAGAGGGCTTCGGAAAAGAGATCCTGGGTAAAGAGTAACAGGGGAAAAGAGACCCTGAGTAAAGAGAACCAGGGGGAAAATGGTCCCTGGGTAAAGTGGACCAGCGGAAAAGAGACCCTGCGAAAAGATGCCCAGGAGAAAAGCTACCTAGTTAAAGTGGACCAAGGGATAAGAGACACTGTGTAAAGAGGCCCAGGGGCAAACAGACTATGGGAATAGAGGCCCAGGGGAATATTGGCCCTGGGTAAGGTGGCCCTGGGAAAAGAGACCCTCTGTAAAGAGGCCACTCGGAAAAGTGACCATGGGTAAAGTGGCCCAGAGGAAAAGAGACCCTGGGTAAAGAGACCGAGGGCAAAAGAGTTTTGGGTAAAGAGGCCCAGGGGAAAAGTGACCCTGGGTAAAGAGGCCCAGGGGAAAATAGTCTCTGGATAATGAGGCCCAGGGGAAAAGAGATCCAGGGTAAAGAGGACCAAGGGAAAAGAATCCCTGGGTAAAGAGGCCCAGGGGAAAAGAGATCCTGGGTAAAGAGGCCCTGGGGAAAAGAAGCCCTGGGTAAAGAGATCCTGGGGGGATAGAGTCCCTAGGTAAAGAGACCCAGGGTAAAAGGGCCCCTGGGTTACGAGGCCCAGGGGAAAAGAGAACCTGGGTAAAGAGGCCGAGGTGAAAAGAGACCTAGGGTGAAGAGGCCCAGGAGAAAAGAGACACTGAGTAAAGAGGCACAGGGGAAAAGAGACCCTGGGTAAAGAGACCGAGGGGAAGAGAGACCCTAGGTAAAGAGGCCCAGGAGAAAAGAATCCATTATAAAGTGGCCCAGGGGAAAAGAGTCCCTGGGAAAAGAGGCAAAGCAGAAAAGAGACCATGGGTAAAGAGGCCTTGGGGAAAAGAGACCCTGGGTAAAGGGGCCCAGTGGAAAAGAGACCCTGGGTAAAGGGGCCCAGGGCATAAGAAACCCTGGGTAAAGAGACCCAAGGGAAAAGAGGCCTTAGGTAAAAAGGCCCAGGCAAAAAGAGGCTCTAAATAAAGAAACTGCATTGGAAAAGAGACCTAGGGTAAAGATGCCCAGGGCATAACAAATCCTGGGAAAAGTGACCCAGCCTGGGTAAAGTGGCCCAGGGGCAAAGAGGCCCTGGGAAAAGAGGCCCAGGGGAAAAGAGACCCTGGGTTAAAGGGGCCCAGGAGAAAAAAAGTCCTTGTGTATAGAGGCCCAGTGGAAAAGAGACCCTGGGTAAAAAGGCCCCATGGAAAGGAGACCGTGGGTAAAGTGGCCCAGAGCATAAGAGACCCTGGGCAAAGAGGCCCAGTGGAAAAGAGACCTTGGGTAAAAAGGCCCAGGGGTAAAGAGGCTCTGGGTAAAGAGGCTGTGGGGGAAAAGAGACCCAGGGTAAAGTGGACCAGTGGAAAAGAGACCCTGGGAAAAGAGGCCCAATGAAAAGAGACCTGGTTAAAGTGGACCAGGGGATAAGAGACACTGCGTGAAGAGGCCCAGGGGCAAAGAGACTCTGCATATAGAGGCCCAGGGGAAAATTGGCCCTGGGTAAAGAGGCCCTGGGTAATGAGACCCTGTGTAAAGATGCCACTCGGAAAAGTGACCCTGGGTAAAGTGGCCCTAAGGAAAAGAGACCCTGGGTAAAGAGATTGAGGGGAAAAGAGTCTTTGGGTAAAGAGGCCCAGGGGAAAATAGTCTCTGGATAATGAGGCCCAGGGGAAAAGAGACCCTGGGTAAAGAGGCCCATGGAAAAGAGATCCTGGGTAATGAGGCCGCGAGGGAAAGATTCCCTGGGAAAGGAGACCCAGGGGAAAAGGGCCCTTGGGTAACGAGGCCCAGGGGAAAAGAGACCAGTTGGAAAGAGGCCCAAGGGAAAAGAGACCCTGGGTAAAGAGGCCCAGGGGAAAAGAAACCCTGGGTAAAGAGGCCCATGGAAAAGAGATCCTGGGTAAAGAGTCCCTGAGGAAAAGAGATCTTGGGTAAAGGGGCCCATGGGAAAAGCAACTCTGGGTAAACTGATCCTGGGGGGATAGAGACCCTGGGTAAAGAGACCCAGGGGAAAAGGGCCCCTGGGTAACGAGGCCCAGGGGAAAAGAGACCCTTTGTAAAGAGGCCAATTGGAAATAAGATCCTGGGTAAAGAGGCCCAGGGGAAAAGAAACGATGGGTAAAGAGGCCCAGGGGAAAAGGGACCCTGGGTAAAGAGGACGATCGTAAAAGGGATCCTTGGTAAAGAAGCCCAGGGTTAAGTAGACCCTGGGCAAAGAGTCCCTGTGGAAAAGATACCTGGGTAATGAGGCCCAGGGGAAATGTGATCCTGGATAAAGAGGCCCTTTGGAAAAGAGACCCTGTGTAAAGCGGACCAGGGAAAAAGAGACACTGGAGAATGAGGCCCTTCGGAAAAGAGATCCTGGGTAAAGAGGAACAGGGGAAAAGAGTCCCTAGGTAAAGGGGCAGAGGGGAAGAGAGACCCTGGGTAAAGTGGCCCAGGGGAAAAGAGACCCTGGTTTAAAGTGGCCCAGGGGAAAAGAGACCTTGGGTAAAGAGGCCCAGTGGAAAGGAGAAACTGTGTAAAGAGGCCACTCGGAAAAGTGACCCTGGGTAAAGTGGCCCAGAGGAAAAGAGACCCTGGGTAAAGAGACCGAGGGGAAAAGAGTCTTTGGGTAAAGAGGCCCAGGGGAAAAGTGACCCTGGGTGAAGAGGCCCAGGAGAAAAGAGACACTGGGTAAAGAGGCCCAGGGGAATAGCGACCCTGGGGAAAAAAGGCCCAGGGGAAAAGAGACCGTAGGTAAAGAGGCCCAGGAGAAAAGAGTCCATTATAAAGTGGCCCAGGGGAAAAGGGCCCCTGGGTAACGAGGCCCAGGGGAAAAGAGACCCTTTGTAAAGAGGCCAATTGGAAATAAAGACCCTGGGTAAAGAGGCCCAGGGGAAAAGAAACGATGGGTAAAGAGGCCCAGGGGAAAAGGGACCCTGGGTTAAAAGTCCCAGGGGAAAAGAGACCCTGGGCAAAGAGTCCCTGTGGAAAAGATAACCTGGCTAATGAGGCCCAGGGGAAAAGTGACCCTGGATAAAAAGGCCCTTTGGAAAAGAGATCCTGGGTAAAGCGGACCAGGGAAAAAGAGACCCTGGGTAAAGGGGCCCGGGGGAACAGAGACCCTGGCTAAAGTGGCCCAGGGGAAAAGAGCACCTGGGTTAAAGTGGCCCGCGGGAAAAGAGAACTTGGGTAAAGAGGCCACTCAGAAAGGTGACCCTGGGTAAAGTGGCCCAGGGCTTAAGAGACCCTGGGCAAAGAGGCCCAGGAGAAAAGAGACCCTGTGTAAAGAGGCCACTCGGAAAAGTGACCCTGGGTAAAGTGGCCCAGAGGAAAAGTGACCCTGGGTAAAGAGACTGAGGGGAAAAGAGTCTTTGGGTAAAGAGGCCCAGGGGAAAAGTGACCCTGGGTAAAGAGGCCCAGGGGAAAATACTCTCTGGATAATGAGGCCCAGGGGAAAAGAGACCCTGGGTAAAGAGGCCCATAGAAAAGAGATCCTGGGTAATGAGGCCACGAGGGAAAGAGTCACTGGTTAAGGAGACCCAGGGGAAAATGCCCCCTGGGTAACAAGGCCCAGTGGAAAAGAGACCAGTTGGAAAGAGGCCCAAGGGAAAAGAGACCCTGGGTAAAGAGGCCCAGGGGAAAAGAAACCCTGGGTAAAGAGGCCCATGGATAAGTGATCCTGGCTAAAGAGTCCCTGAGGAAAAGAGATCTTGGGTAAAGGGGCCCAGGGGAAAAGAGACCCTGGGAAAAAGAGGCCCAGGGGAAAAGAGACCCTAGATAAAGAGGCCCAGGAGAAATGAGTCCATGGGTAAAGAGGCCCAGGGGATAAGAGACCCTGGGAAATGAGGCCCAGGGGAAAAGAGACCCTGGGAAAAGAGGCACAGGAGAAAAGAGACCATGGGTAAAGATGCCCAGGGGATAAGAGACCCTGGGAAATGAGGCCCAGTGGAAAAGAGACCCTTGGTAAAGTGGCCCAGGGCATAAGAAACCCTGGGTAAAGAGACTGAGGGGAAAAGAGTTTTTGGGTAAAGAGGCCCAGGGGAAAAGTGACCCTGGGTAAAGAGGCCATGGGGAAAAGAGACCCTGGGAAAAAGAGGCCCAGGGGAAAAGAACGCTAGGTAAAGAGGCCCAGGAGAAAAGTGTCCATGGGTAAAGAGGCCCAGGGGATAAGAGACCCTGGGAAATGTGGCCCTGGGGAAAAGAGACCCTGGGAAAAGAGGCACAGGAGAAAAGAGACCATGGGTAAAGAGGCCCAGGGGATAAGAGAACCTGGGAAATGAGGCCCAGTGGAAAAGAGACCCTGGGTAAAGTGGCCCAGGGCATAAGAAACCCTGGGTAAAGAGGCCCAGGGGAAAAGAGACCTTGGGTAAAAAGGCCCAGGGAAAAAGAGCATCTGGGTTAAAGTGGCCCAGGTGAAAAGAGACCTTGGGTAAAGAAGCCCAGTGGAACGGAGGCCGTGGGTAACGTGGCCCAGGGCTTAAGAGACCCTGGGCAAAGAGGCCCAGGGGAAAAGAGACCTTGGGTAAAAAGGCCCAGGGGTAAAGAGGCTCTGGGTAAAGAGGCTGTGGGGGAAAAGAGACCCAGGGGAAAGTTTCAGAGGGGAAAAGTGACCCAGCGGAAAAGAGACCCTGTGTATAGTGGCACAGTGGTTAAGGGACCCTGGTTACAGGGTCCCAGTGGGAGAAGAGAGCATGGATAATGAGGCCCTGGGGAACCGAGACCCACGGTAAAGTGGACCAGTGGAAAAGAGGCCCTGGAGAAAAGAGATAATGGGTAAAGAGGCCTTTCGGAATAGTGACCTTGGGTAAAGTGGCCCAGAGGAAAAGAGACCCTGGGTAAAGAAGCCCCTCAGAAAAGACACCCATGGTAAGGATGCCCAGGGATAAATAGACCCTGGGTAAAGAGGCCCAGTGGAAAGGAGACCCTGGATAATGAGGCCCAAGGAAAAGAGATCCTGGGTAAAGAGGAAAGGGGAAAAGAGACCCTGGATTAAGATGCCCAAGGAAAAGAGATCCGGGGTATAGAGGTCCAGGAAAAAGGAGACCCTTTGTTAAAAGGCCGAGGGTTAAATAGACCCCGGGCAAAGAGTCCCAGTCCAAAAGAGACCCTGGGTAATAAGGACCAGGGGAAAAGTGACCCTGGATAAAGGGCCTTCAGAAAAGATATTCTGGATTAAGAGGCCCAGGGAAAAAGAGACTCTGGATAAAGAGGCCCTTCGGAAAAGAGATCCTGGGTAAAGATGAAGAGGGGAAAAGAGACCCTGAGTAAAGAGGCCCAGGGGGAAAATGGTCCCTGGGTAAAGTGGACCAGCGGAAAAGAGACCCTGCGAAAAGATGCCCAGGAGAAAAGCTACCTAGTTAAAGTGGACCAAGGGATAAGAGACACTGCGTAAAGAGGCCCAGGGGCAAAGAGTCTATGGGAATAGAGGCCCAGGGGAATATTGGCCCTGGGTAAGGAGGCCCTGGGAAAAGAGACCCTCTGTAAAGAGGCCACTCGGAAAAGTGACCATGGGTAAAGTGGCCCAGAGGAAAAGAGACCCTGGGTAAAGAGACCGAGGGCAAAAGAGTTTTGGGTAAAGAGGCCCAGGGGAAAAGTGACCCTGGGTAAAGAGGCCCAGGGGAAAATAGTCTCTGGATAATGAGGCCCAGGGGAAAAGAGACCCTGGGTAAAGAGATCTTAGGGGGATAGAGTCCCTAGGTAAAAAGAGCCAGGGTAAAAGGGCCCCTGGGTCACGAGGCCCAGGGGAAAAGAAACCCTGGGTAAAGAGGCCGAGGTGAAAAGAGACCTAGGGTGAAGAGGCCGAGGAGAAAAGAGACACTGGGTAAAGAGGCAGAGGGGAAAAGAGACCATGGGAAAAAGAGGCCCAGGGGAAGAGAGACCCTCGGTATAGAGGCCCAGGAGAAAAGAATCCATTATAAAGTGGCCCAGGGGAAAAGAGTCTCTGGAAAAAGAGGCACAGCAGAAAAGAGACCCTGGGTAAAGTGGCCCAGGGGATAAGAGACCCTGGGTTAAGAGGCCCAGGGGAAAAGAGACCCTGCGTAAAGGGGCCCAGGGCATAAGAAACCCTGGGTAAAGAGGCCTTGGGGAAAAGAGACCTTGGGTAAAAAGGCCCAGGGGAAAAGAAGCTCTGGGTAAAAAGGCCCAGAGGTAAAGAGGCTCTGGGTAAAGTGGCTGTGGGGGAAAAGAGACCCAGGGGTAAAGAGGCTCTGGGTAAAGAGGCTGTGGGGGAAAAGAGACCCAGGGGAAAGATTCAGAGGGGCAAAGTGACCCAGCGGAAAAGAGACCCTGTGTATAGTGGGACAGCGGATAAGGGACCCTGGTTACATAGTCCCAGTGGGAGAAGAGACCGTGGATAATGAGGCCCTGGTGAACCGAGACCCAGGGTAAAGTGGACCAGCGGAAAAGAGACCCTGGGAAAAGAGGCCCAGGAGAAAACAGACCTGGTTAATGTGGACCAGGGGATAAGAGACACTGTGTTAAGAGGCCCAGGGGCAAAGAGACTCTGCATATAGAGGCCCAGGGGAAAATTGGCCCTGGGTAAAGAGGCCCAGGGGAAAAGAGACCTTGTGTAAAGATGCCACTCGGAAAAGTGACCCTGGATAAAGTGGCCCAGAGGAAAAGAGACACTGGGTAAAGAGACCGAGGGGAAAAGAGTCTTTGGGTAAAGAGGCCCAGAGAAAAAGTGACCCTGGGTAAAGAGGCCCAGGGGAAAATAGTCTCTGGATAATGAGGCCCAGGGGAAAAGAGACCCTGGGTAAAGAGGCCGCGAGGAAAAGAGTCCCTGGGTAACGAGGCCCAGGGGAAAAGAGACCAGTTGGAAAGAGGCCCAAGGGAAAAGAGACCCTGGGTAAAGAGGCCCAGGGGAAAAGAGATCTTGGGTAAAGGGGCCCAGGGGAAAAGCAACTCTGGGTAACTGATCCTGGGGGGATAGAGACCCTGGGCAAAGAGACCCAGGGGAAAAGGGCCCCTGTGTAACGAGGCCCAGGGGAAAAGAGACCCTGTGTAAAGAGGCCAATTGGAAATAAGATCCTGGGTAAAGAGACCCAGGGGAAAACAAACGATGGGTAAAGAGGCCCAGGGGAAAAGGGACCCTGGGTTAAAAGTCCCAGCGGAAAAGAGACCCTGGGTAAAGAGGACGCTCGTAAAAGGGATCCTTGGTAAAGAAGCCCAGGGTTAAGTAGACCCTGGGCAAAGAGTCCCTGTGGAAAAGACACCCTGGGTAATGAGGCCCAGGGGAAAAGTGATCCTGGATAAAGAGGCCCTTTGGTAAAGAGATCCTGTGTAAAGCGGCCCAGGGAAAAAGAGACTCTGGAGAATGAGGCCCTTCGGAAAAGAGATCCTGGGTAAAGAGCAACAGGGGAAAAGAGACCCTGGGTAAAGGGGCCCCGGGGAACAGAGACCCTGGCTAAAGTGGCCCAGGGAAAAAAGAGCACCTGGTTTGAAGTGGCCCGGGGGAAAATAGACCCTGGATAAAGAGGCCCAGTGGAAAGGAGACCGTGGGTAAAGAGGCCACTCGGAAAAGTGACCCTGGGTAAAGTGGCCCTGGGGTTAAGAGACCCTGGGCAAAGAGGCCCAGGGGAAAAGAGACCCTGTGTAAAGAGGCCACTCGGAAAAGTGACCCTGGGTAAAGTGGCCCAGAGGAAAAGAGACCCTGGATAAAGAGACTGAGGGGAAAAGAGTCTTTGGGTAAAGAGGCCCGGGGGAAAAATGACCCTGTGTAAAGAGGCCACTCGGAAAAGTGACCCTGGGTAAAGAGGCCCAGGGGAAAAGTGACCCTGGGTAAAGAGGCCCAGGAGAAAAGAGACACTGCGTAACGAGGCCCAGGGGAAAAGAGACCCTGGGATAAAGAGGCCCAGGGTTAAAGAGACCCTAGGTAAAGAGGCCCAGGAGAAAATAGTCCATTATAAAGTGCCCCGGGGGAAAAGAGACCCTGGGTAAAGTGGCCCAGGGGAAAAGAGACCCTGGGTAAAGAGGCCCAGTGGAAAAGAGACCTGGGGTAAAAAGGCCCAGGGGAAAGGATGTCCTGGGTAAAGAGTCTGCGGTGGAAAAGAGACCTAGGGTACAGATGCCCAGGGCATAACAAACCCTGGGAAAAGTGACACTGCGGAAGGGACCCTGGGTATAGTGGCACAGTGGATAAGGAACCCTGGTTACAGAGGCCCGGGGGAAATGAGACTCTGGGTAAAGAGGCCAATTGGAAAAAATGAGCCTGGGTAAAGAGGCCCAGGGGAAAAGTGACCCTGGATAAAGAGGCCCTTCAGAAAGGAGACCCTGTGTATTGTGGCACAGGGGATAAGGGACCCTGGTTACAGAGGCCCAGTGGGAGAAGAGACCGTGGATAAAGAGGCCCTGGGGAACCGAGACCCAGGGTAAAGTGGACCAGTGGAAAAGAGACCCTGGGAAAAGAGGCCCAGGAGAAAAGAGATGTGGTTAAATTGGACCAGGGAATAAGAGACACTGCGTTAAGAGGCCCAAGGGCAAAGAGACTCTGAGTATAGATGTCCAGGGGAAAATTTGCCCTGGGTAAAGAGACCCAGTGTAAAGAGGCCACTCGGAAAAGTGACCCTGGGTAAAGTGGTCCAGAGGAAAAGAGACGCTGGGTAAAGAGACCAAGGGGAAAAGAGTCTTTGGGTAAAGAGGCCCAGGGGAAAAGTGACCCTGGGTAAAGAGGCCCAGGGGAAAATAGTCTCTGGATAATGAGGCCCAGGGGAAAAGAGATCCACGGTAAAGAGGCCCATGGAAAAGAGATCCAGGGTAAAGAGGCCCAGGGGAAAAGAGATCCTGGGTAAAGAAGCCTTGGGGAAAAGAGACTCTGGGTAACGAGGCCCAGGGGAAAAGAGACCAGTGGTAAAGAGGCCCAAGGGAAAAGAGATCCTGGGTAAAGAGGACCTGGGGAAAAGAGATCTTGGGTAAAGAGGCCCAGGGGAAAAGAAACTCTGGGTAAACTGATCCTGGGGAGATAGAGACCCTGGGTAAAGAGACCACTCGGAAAAGTGACCCTGGGTAAAGTGGTCCAGAGGAAAAGAGACGCTGGGTAAAGAGACCGAGGGGAAAAGAGTCTTTGGGTAAAGAGGCCCAGGGGAAAAGTGACCCTGGGTAAAGAGGCCCAGGGGAAAATAATCTCTGGATAATGAGGCCCAGGGGAAAAGAGATCCAGGGTAAAGAGGCCCAGGGGAAAAGAGATCCTGGGTAAAGAGGCCCATGGAAAAGAGATCCAGGGTAAAGAGGCCCAGGGGAAAAGAGATCCTGGGTAAAGAAGCCTTGGGGAAAAGAGACTCTGGGTAACGAGACCCAGAGGAAAAGGGCTCCTGGGTAACGAGGCCCAGGGGAAAAGAGACCAGTGGTAAAGAGGCCCAAGGGAAAAGAGATCCTGGGTAAAGAGGACCTGGGGAAAAGAGATCTTGGGTAAAGAGGCCCAGGGGAAAAGAAACTCTGGGTAAACTGATCCTGGGGAGATAGAGACCCTGGGTAAAGAGACCCAGGGGAAAAGGGCCCCTGGGTAACGAGGTCCACGGGAAAAGAAACCCTGTGTAAAAAGGCCAATTGGAAATAAGATCCTGGGAAAAGAGTCCCAGGGGAAAAGAAACGATGGGTAAAGGGGCCCAGGGGAAAAGGGACCCTGGGTTAAAAGTCCCAGGGGAAGAGAGAACCAGGGTAAAGAGGACGCTCGTTAAAGGGATCCTTGCTAAAGAAGCCCAGGGTTAAATAGACCCTGGGCAAAGAGTCCCTGTGGAAAAGATACACTGGGTAATGAGGCCCAGGGGAAAAGTGACCCTGGATAAAGAGGGCTTCAGAAAAGAGATCCTGGGTAAAGAGACCGAGAGGAAAAGAATCTTTGGGTAAAGAGTCCCAGGGGAAAAGTGACCCTGTGTAAAGAGGCCCAGGGGAAAAGAGACCCTGGGTAAAGAGGACCAGGGGAAAAGAAACCCTGGGTAAAGAAGCCCATGGAAAAGAGATCCTGGGTAAAGAGGCTGTGGGGAAAAGAGATCTTGGGTAAAGAGGCCCAGGGGAAAAGCAACTCTGGGTAAAGAGATCCTGGGGGGATAGAGACCCTGGGTAAAGTGACCCAGGGGAAAAGTGACCCTGGATAAAGTGGGCTTCAGAAAAGAGATCCTGGGTAATGCGGCCCAGGGAAAAAGAGACTCTGGAGAATGAGGCCCTTCGGAAAAGAGATCCTGGGTAAAGAGGAACACGGGAAAAGAGACCCGGGAAAAAGAAGCCCAGGGGAAAAGAGACCCTATGTAAAGGGGCCCAGGAGAAAAGTATCTATTATAATGTGGCCCAGGGGAAAAGAGTTCCTTGGTAAAGTGGCCCAGGGGAAAAGAGACCCTGGGAAAAAAGGCCCAGGGGAAAAGAGACCCTGGGTAATGAGGCCCAGTGGAAAAGAGCCCCTGGGTAAAGAGGCACAGGAGAAAAGAGACCATGGGTAAAGAGGCCCAGGGGAAAAGAGACTCCGGGTATAGAAATCCAGGGGAAAAGAGACTCTGGGTAAAGATGCCCAGGGAAAAGAAACCCTGGGTAATGAGGCCCAGGGCAAAGAGACCCTGGGTGAAGAGGCCCAGGGGAAAAGAGTGTTTGGGTAAAGAGGGCCAGCGGAAAAAAGACCCTGGGTAAAGAGGCCCAGGGGAAAAGTGTCCCTGGGTAAAGAGGCCCCTCGGAAAATAGACCCATGGTAAGGAGGCCCAGGGTTAAATAGACCCTGGGTAAAGAGGCCCAGTGGAAAGGAGACCCTGGATAAAGAGGCCCAAGGAAAAGAGACCCTGGGTAAAGAGGAAAGGGGAAAAGAGACCCTGGATAAAGAGGCCCAAGGAAAAGAGATCCTGGGAAAAGTGGCCCAGGGGAAAAGAGAGCCGGGGTAAAGAGACCCAGGGGGATAGAGCCCCTCGGTAAAGAGGTCCAGGGGAAAAGAAAATTGTGTTATAGAGGTCCAGTGAAAAGCAGACCCTGGGTAAAAAGGCCCAGCGGAAAAGAGACCCTGGGTAAAGAGGCCCCTAGTAAAAGGGATCCTTGATAAAGTAGCCCAGGGTTAAAAAGACCCTGGGCAAAGAGTCCCAGTGGAAAAGATACCCTGGGTAATGAGGCCCAGGGAAAAAGAGACTTTGGATAAAGAGGGCTTTGGAAAAGAGACCCTGGGTAAAGACGCGCTTCAGAAATGAGACCCAGGGTAAAGATGAACAGGGGAAAAGAGACCCTGAGTAAAGAGGCCCAGGGAAAAGAGACCCTGCGTATAGAGGTCCAGGGGAAAGCAGACCCTGGGTTAAAAGGCCGAGGGTTAAATAGACCCTGGGCAAAGATTCCCAGTGGAAAAGAGACCCTGGGTAAAGAGGCCCAGGGGAAAAGTGACCCTGTAGAAAGAGGCCCTTCAGAAAAGATATTCTGGGTAAAGAGGCCCAGGGAAAAAGAAACTCTGGATAAAGAGGCCCTTCGGAAAAGCGATCCTGGGTAAAGATGAAGAGGGGAAAAGAGACCCTGAGTAAAGAGGCCCAGGGGGAAAAGGGACCCTGGGTAAAGTGGACCAGCGGAAAAGAGACCCTGCGAAAAGATGCCCAGGAGAAAAGCTACCTGTTCAAATTGGACCAAGGGATAAGAGACACTGCGTAAAGAGGCCCAGGGGCAAAAAGACTATCAGTAAAGAGGCCCATGGAAAAGAGATCCTGGGTAAGGAGACCCTGGGGAAAAGAAATCCTGGGTAAAGAGATCCTGGGGGATAGAGTCCCTTGGTAAAGAGACCCAGGGGAAAAAGGCCCCTGGGTAAAGAGGCCCAGGGGAAAAGAGACACCGGGAAAAAGAGGCCCAGGGGAAAAGAGACCCTAGGTAAAGAGGCCCAGGAGGAAAGAGTCCATTATAAAGTGGCCAAGGGGAAAAGAGACCCTGGGAAAAGAGCCACAGGAGTAAAGAGACCATGGGTAAAGAGGCCCAGGGGAAAAGAAACCCTGGGTAAAGAGGCCCAGTGGAAAAGAGACCCTGGGTAAAGTGGCCCAGGGCATAAGAAACCCTGGGTAAAGAGGCCCAGGGGAAAAGAGACCTTGGGTAAAAAGGCCCTGGGGAAAAGATGTCCTGGGTAAAGAGCCTGCGGTGGAAAAGAGACCTAGGGTAAAGATGCCCAGGGCATAACAAACCCTGGGAAAAGTGACCCAGCGGAAGAGACCGTGGGTATAGAGGCACAGCGGATAAGGGACCCTGGTTACAGAGGCCCAGGGGGAAAAGAGACCCTGTGTAAAGAGGCCAATTGGAAAAAAGATCCTGGGTAAAGATGCCCAGGGGAAACGTGATCCTTGGAAAAGAGGCCCAGGGGAAAAGTAACCCTGGATAAAGAGTCCCTTCGGAAAGGAGACCCAGGGTAAAGAGGAACAGGGGAAAAGAGACCCTGAATAAAGAGGCCCAGGGAAAAGAGACCCTGGGTAAAGTGGCCCAGGGGAACAGAGACCCTGGGTAAAGTGGCCCAGGGGAAAAGAGACCCTGGGTTAAAGGGGCCCGGAGAAAGGAGTCCTAGTGTATAGAGGCCCAGTGGAAGAGAGTCCCTGGGTAAAAAGGCCCTATGGAAAGGAGACCGTGGGTAAAGTGGCCCAGAGCATAAGAGACCCTGGGCAAAGAGGCCCAGTGGAAAAGAGACCTTGGGTAAAAAGGCCCAGGGGTAAAGAGGCTCTGGGTAAAGAGGCTGTGGGGTAAAAGAGACCCAGGGTAAAGATTCAGAGGGAAAAATGACCTGGCGGAAAAGAGACCCTGTGTTTAATGGCACAGGGGATAAGCGACCATGGTTACAGAGGCTCAGTGGGAGAAGAGACCGTGGATAATGAGGCCCTGGGGAATGGAGACCCAGGATAAAGTGGACCAGCGGAAAATAGACCCTGGGAAAAGAGGGCCAAGAGAAAAGAGACCCTGGGTAAAGTGACCCTGGGCATAAGAAACCCTGGGTAAAGAGGCCCAGGGTTAAAGAGACCTTGGGTAAAATGGCCCAGGGGAAAAGATGTCCTGGGTAAAGAGTCTGCGGTGGAAAAGAGATCTAGGGTAAAGATGGCCAGGGCATAACAAACCCTGGGAAAAGTGATCCAGCGGAAGAGACCCTGGGTATAGTGGCACAGCGGATAAGGGACCCTGGTTACAGAGGCCCAGGGGGAAAAGAGACCCTGTGTAAAGACGCCAATTTGAAAAAAGATCCTGGGTAAAGAGGCCCAGAGGAAATCAGACCCTGGGTAATGAGGCCCAGTGGAAAAGAGACCCTGGATAAATAAGCCCTTTGGAAAAGAGCACCTGGATAAAGAGGAAAAGGGGAAAAGAGACCCTGAGTAAAGAGCCCCAAGGAAAAGAGATCCTAGGATAAGTGGCCCAGGGAAAAAGAGTCCCTGGGTAAAGAGGCCCAGGGGGCATTAGACCCTGGGTTAAGAGGCCCAGGGGAAAAGAGACCCTCAATAAAGAGGCCCAGGGGAAAAGATACCCTGGCTAATGTGGCCCTGGGGAAAAGAGGCCCTGGTTAAAGAGGCCCAGGTGAAAATATACCCACGGTAAAGAGGCCCAGGGGAAGAGAGACCCTGGATAAAGAGGCCCAGGGGAAAAGGGACCCAGGGTGAAAAGGCCCAGGGGAAAAGAGCCTTTAGGTAAAGAGGCCCAGGGGAACAGAGTGCCTGGGTAAAGTGGCCCAGGGGAAAAGTGGCCCTGGGAAAAGAGGCCCAGAGGAAAAGAGACCCTGGGTAAAGAGTAACAGGGGAAAAGAAACCCTGGGTAAAGAGGCTGCGGGCGAAAATGACCCAGGGTAAAGATGGCCTGGGAAAAAGTGACCCAGCGGAAAACAGACCCTGGGTATAGTGGCACAGGGGATAATGGACCCTGGTTAAAGAGGCCCAGGGGAAAATAGACCCTGGGAAAAGAGGCCCAGTGGAAACGAGACCCTGGTTAAAGAGGCCCATCAGAAATGAGACCCAGGGTAAAGATGAACAGGGGAAAATAGACCTTGAGTAAAGAGGCCCAGGGAAAAGAAACACTGGGTAAAGTGGCCCAGGGGAAAAGAGACCCTGCGTAAAGAGGCCCAGGGGAACAGAGTGCCTGGGTAAAGTGGCCCAGGGGGAAAGAGACCCTGCGTAAAGAGGCCCAGGAGAACAGAATGCCTGGGTAAAGTGGCCCAGGGGAAAAGTGACCCTGAGAAAAGAGGTACAGAGGAAAAGAGACATTGTGTATAGAGGCCCAGGGAAAAAGAGACTCTGGATAAAGAGGCCCTTCGGAAAAGAGATCCTGGGTAAGGAGCAACAGAAGAAAAGATACCCTGGGTAAAGAGGCCCCACAGAAATGAGACCCAGGATAAAGATGAACAGGGGAAAAGAGACCCTGAGTAAAGAGGCCCAGGGAAAAGACACCCTGGGTAATGTGACCCAGGGAAAAAGAGACCCTGGGTAAAGAGACCGAGGGGAAAAGAGACTTTGGGTAAAGAGGCCCAGGGGAAAAGTGACCCTGGGTAAAGAGGCCCAGGCGAAATTAGTCTCTGGATAATGAGGCCTAGGGGAAAAGAGATGCAGGGTAAAGAGGCCCAGGGGAAAAGAGATCCTGGGTAAAGAGGCCTTGGGGAAAAGAGCCCCTGGGTAAAGAGGCCCAGTGGAAAAGAGACCCTGGGTAAAGTGGCCCAGGGCATAAGAAACCCTGGGTAAAGAGGCCCAGTGGAAAAGAGACCCTGGGTAAAGAGGCCCAGTGGAAAAGAGACCCTGGGTAAAGTGGCCCAGTGGAAAAGAGACCCTGGGTAAAGTGGCCCAGGGGAAAAGAGACCTTGGGTAAAAAGGCCCAGGGGAAAAGATATCCTGGGTAAAGAGTCTGCGGTGGAAAAGAGACCTAGGGTAAAGATGGCCAGGGCATAACAAACCCTGGGAAAAGTGATCCAGCGGAAGAGACCCTGGGCATAGTGGCACAGCACATAAGGGACCCTGGTTACAGAGGCCCAGGGGGAAAAGAGACCCTGTGTAAAGAGGCCAATTTGAAAAAAGATCCTGGGTAAAGAGGCCCAGGAGAAATGAGACCCTGGGTAAAGATGCGCACGGGAAAAGGGATCCTGGTTAAAGAGTGCCAGTGGAAAGGAGACACTGGGTAAAGAGGCCCAGGGGAAAAGAGACCCTGAGTGAAGAGTCCCACGGGAAAAGAGGCCCTGGGTAAAGAGACACAGGGGAAAAGAAACCCTGGGTAAAGAGACACAGGGGAAAAGAAACCCTGGGTAAAGAGGCCCAGGGGAACAGAGACCCTGGGAATGTGGCCCAGGGGAAAAGAGACCTTTGGAAAAGAGGCCCAAGGGAAAAGAGACCCTGGGTTAAAGAGGCCCAGGGGATAAGTCAACTTGTGTATAGAGGCCCTGGGGAAAAGAGACCCTTGGTAAAGAGGCCCAGGGGAAAAGTGTCCCAGGTTAAGAGGCCCTCGGAAAACAGACGATTGGTAAGGAGGCCCCGGGTTAAATAGACCCTGGGCAAAGAGGACCACTGGTAAATGGACCATGTATAAAGAGGCCCTTCAGAAAAGAGACCCTTGGTAAAGTGGAACAGGGGAAAATAAACCCTGGGTAAAGAGGCACAAAGAAAAGAGACCCTGGGTTAAGAGGCACAAAGAAAAGAGTCCCTGAGTAAAGAGGCCCAGGGGGCATTAGACCCTGGGTTAAGAGGCCCAGGGGAAAAGAGACCCTGGCTAATGTCGCCCTGGGGAAAAGAGGCCCTGGGTTAAATAGACCCTGGGTAATGAGTCCCAGTGGAAAAGAGACCCTGGGTAAAGTGGCCCAGAGGGAAAGAGACCCTGGGTAAAGAGACCAAGGGGTAAAGAGTCTTTGGGTTAAGAGCCCCAGGGGAAAAGAGACCCTGGGTAAAGAGGCCCAGGGGAAAATAGTCTCTGGATAATGAGGCCCAGGGGTAAAGAGATCCAGGGTAAAGAGGCCCAGGGGAAAAGAGATCCTTGGTAAACAGGCCTTGGGGAAAAGAGACCCTGGGTAAAGAGGCCCAGTGGAAAAGAGACCCTGGGTAAAGTGGCCCTGGGCATAAGAAACCCTGGGTAAAGAGGCCCAGGGTAAAAGAGACCTTGGGTAAAAAGGCCAAGGGGAAAAAATGTCCTGGGTAAAGAGTCTGCGGTGGAAAAGAGATCTAGGGTAAAGATGGCCAGGGCATAACAAACCCTGGGAAAAGTGATCCAGCGGAAGAGACCCTGGGTATAGTGGCACAGCGGATAAGGGACCCTGGTTACAGAGGCCCAGGGGGAAAAGAGACCCTGTGTAAAGAGGCACACGGGAAAAGGGACCCTGGGTAAAGAGGCACACGGGAAAAGGGACCCTGGTGAAAGAGTGCCAGTGGAAAGGAGAAACTGGGTAAAGATGCCCAGGGGAAAAGAGACCCTGAGTGAAGAGTCCCACGGGAAAAGAGGCCCTGGGTAAAGAGACACAGGGGAAAAGAAACCCTGGGTAAATTGGCCCAGGGGAACAGAGACCCTGGGAATGTGGCCCACGGGAAAAGAGACCTTTGGAAAAGAGGCCCAGGGGAAAAGAGACCCTGGGTTAAAGAGGCCCAGGGGAAAAGTGTCCCAGGGTAAAGAGGCACAAAGCAAAGAGACGTTGGGTAAAGTGGCCAGGGGAAAAGAGACCGTGGGTAAAGAGACCCAGGGGGAAAGAGCCCATGTTTAAAAAGGCCCAGGGGCAAAAATACCTTGTGTAAAGAGGGCCCTCGGAAAAGAGACCCTTGGTAAAGAGGCCCAGGGTTAAATAGACCCTGGGTAATGAGTCCCAGTGGAAAAGAGACCCTGGGTAAATAGGCCCTGTGGAAAAGAGCACCTGGATAATTTGGAAAAGGGGAAATGAGACCCTGGGTAAAGAGCCCCAAGGAAAAGAGATCCTGGGATAAGTGGCCCAGGGGAAAAGAATCCCTGGGTAAAGAGGCCCAGGGGGCAATAGACGCTGGGCTAAGAGGCCCAGGGGAAAAGAGACCCTCGATAAAGAGGCCCAGGGGAAAAGATACCCTGGCTAATGTGGCCCTGGTGAAAAGAGGCCCTGGTTAAAGAGGCCCAGGTGAAAATATACCCGCGGTAAAGAGGCCCAGGGGAAGAGAGTCCCTGGATAAAGAGGCCCAGGGGAAAAGGGACCCAGGGTGAAAAGGCCCAGGGGAAAAGAGCCTTTAGGTAAAGAGGCCCAGGGGAACAGAGTGCCTGGGTAAAGTGGCCCAGGGGAAAAGTGACCCTGGGAAAAGAGGCCCAGAGGAAAAGAGACCCTGGGTAAAGAGTAACAGGGGAAAAGAAACCCTGGATAAAGAGGCTGCGGGCGAAAATGACCAGGGTAAAGATGGCCTGGGAAAAAGTGACCCAGCGGAAAACAGACCCTGGGTATAGTGGCACAGGGGATAATGGACCCTGGTTAAAGAGGCCCAGGGGAAAATAGACCCTGGGAAAAGAGGCCCAGGGGAAAAGGGACCCTGGGTGAAAAGGCCCAGGGGAAAATAGACCCTGGGAAAAGAGGCCCAGTGGAAAAGAGACCCTGGTTAAAGAGGCCCATCAGAAATGAGACCCAGGGTAAAGATGAACCGGGGAAAATAGACCTTGAGTAAATAGGCCCAGGGAAAAGAAACACTGGGTAAAGTGGCCCAGGGGAAAAGAGACCCTGCGTAAAGAGGCCCAGGAGAACAGAATGCCTGGGTAAAGTGGCCCAGGGGAAAAGTGACCCTGAGAAAAGAGGTACAGAGGAAAAGAGACATTGTGTATAGAGGCCCAGGGAAAAAGAGACTCTGGATAAAGAGGCCCTTCGGAAAAGAGATCCTGGGTAAGGAGCAACAGAAGAAAAGATACCCTGGGTAAAGAGGCCCCACAGAAATGAGACCCAGGGTAAAGATGAACAGGGGAAAAGAGACCCTCTGTAAAGAGGCCCAGGGAAAAGATACCCTGGGTAACGTGACCCAGGGAAAAAGAGACCCTGGGTAAAGAGACCGAGGGGAAAAGAGACTTTGGGTAAAGTGGCCCAGGGGAAAAGTGACCCTGGGTAAAGAGGCCCAGGGGAAAATAGTCTCTGGATAATGAGGCCTAGGGGATAAGAGATGCAGGGTAAAGAGGCCCAGGGGAAAAGAGATCCTGGGTAAAGAGGCCTTGGGGAAAAGAGCCCCTGGGTAAAGAGGCCCAGTGGAAAAGAGACCCTGGGTAAAGTGGCCCAGAGCAAAAGAAACCCTGGGTAAAGAGGCCTAGTGGAAAGGAGACCGTGGGTAAAGTGGCCGAGGGCATAAGAGACGCTGAGCAAAAAGGCCCAGGGGAAAAAGACCTTGGTTAAAAATGCCCGGGGAAAGGAAGCCCTGGGTAAAGAGGCTGCGGGGGAAAATGACCTAGGGTAAAGATGGCCTGGGGAAAAGTGACCCAGCGGCAAAGAGACCCTGGGTATAGTGGCACATTGGATAATGGCCGTTGTTACAGAGGCCCGGGGGAAAAGAGACCGTGGATAAAGAGGCCCAGGGGAAAAGAGGCACTGGGAAAATGTGGGCCGGGGGATAAGAGACACTGGGTAAAGAGGCCCGGTGAAAAGAGACCTTGTGTAACGAGGCCTCTTGGAAAAGTGACCCTGGGTAAAGTGGCCCAGAGGAAAAGAAACCCTGGGTAATGAGGCCCGGGGCAAAGAGACCCTGGGTGAAGAAGCCCAGGGGAAAAGAGAGCCTGGGAAAAGAGGCCCATGTGATATGAGACACTGCGTTAAGAGCCCGAGGGGAAAAGAGACCTTTGGTAATGAGGCCCAAGGGAACAGAGATCTTGGGTACAGAGGCCCAGTGGAAAACCGACCCTGGGTATTAAGGCCCATTGTAAAAGACACCCTGGGAAAGGAGGCCCAGGGGAAAAGAGACCCTGGGTAATGAGGCCAAGGGGAAAAGAGACCCTGGGTAAAGAGGCCCAGGGGAAAAGAGACCCTTGGTAATGAGTCTTAGGGGATACGAAACACTGGGAAAAGAGGCCTAGGGGAAATGAGACCCTAAATAAAGAGGCGGTGGGTAAAAGAGACTCTGGGTAAAGAGGCCCATGGGAAAAGAGACCCTGTGTAAAGTGGCCCATTGGAAAAGGGACCCTGGATAAAGAGCGCCAGGGGAAAAGAAAATCTGGTTAAAGAGTCCCAGGTAAAAGAGAACCTGGGAAAAGAGGCCCATGTGATATGAGACACTGCGTTAAGAGCCCGAGGGGAAAAGAGTCCGTTGGTAAGGAGGCCCAAGGGAAAAGAGACCTTGGGTACAGAGGTCCAGTGGAAAACCGACACTGGGTATTAAGGCCCATTGTAAAAGATACCCTGGGAAAGGAGGCCCAGGGGAAAAGAGATTATGTGTAAAGAGACCCTGGTTAAAGAGGCCCAGAGGAAACGAGACCCTGGGTAAAGAGGCCCAGGGGCAAAGAGACTCTGGGTAACGAGTGCCAGGGGAATAGAGAACTGGGTAAAGAAGCCCAGGTGAAAAATAACCCTGGATAAAGAGTCCAAGGGGAAAAGAGACCCTTGGTAAGGAGGCCGAAGGAAAAAGAGAACTTGTTTACAGAGGTCCAGGGGAAAACAGACCCTGGGTATTAAGGCCCAGTGGAATAGACACCCTGGGTAATGAGGCCCTGGGGAAAAGATACTCTGGATAAAGAGGCCCAGGGGAAAATAGGTTCTGGGTAAAGAAGCCCAGTGGAAAAGAAACCCTAGGTAAAGAGGCTCTGGGGAAAAGAGGCCCTAGGTAAAGAGGCCCAGGTGAAAGGTAACCCTGGGTAAAGAGGCCCAGGTGAAAAGTAACCCTGGGTAAAGAGGCCCAGGTGAAACGTAACCCTGGGTAAAGAGGCCCAGGTGAAAATTGACCCTGGGTGAAGAGGACCAGGAGAAAAGAGAACCAAACAAAAGAGGCTAAGCAGAAAAGAGATCCTGTGTAAAGAGGCCCAGGCGAAAAGAGATCCTGGGTACAGAGGCCCAGGGGAACAGACACCCTGGGTACAGAGTGCCAGGAGGAAAGTGACCCTGGGTGAATAGAAACAGTGGAAAAGAGTCCCTGGGTAAAGAGGCCCAGGGGAAAAGAGACGCTGGGTAAAAAGGCCCAGGGGAAAAGTGAACCTGGGTAAAGAGGCACACGTGATAAGAAACACTGTGTTAAGACCCCGAGGCGAAAAGAGACCGTTGGTAAGGAGGCCCAAGGGAAAAGAGACCTTGGGTACAGAGGTCCAGGGGAAAACCGACCCTGGGTATTAAGGCCCCGTGTAAAAGACACCCTGGGAAATGAGGCCCAGGCGAAAAGAGATTATGTGTAAAGAGACCATGGGTAAAGATGCCCAGTGGAAAAGAGTCTCTGGGTAAAGAGGCGCAGAAGAAATGAGACCCTTGGCAAAGAGTCCCAGGGAAAAAAAGACCCTTTGCAAAGAAACCCAGGGGAAAAGAGACACTGGGTAATGAGGCCCAGGGGAAAAGAGACTTTGAGTAAAAAGAGGCCTTGTGGAAATGAGGCCCTGGGTACAGAGTCCCAGGGGAAAAGAGACCCTAGGTAAAGTGTCCCACGGGAAAAGAGACCCTGGTTAAAAAGACCCAGGGGAAATGAGACCCTGTGTAAAGAGGCCCAGGGGTAAAGAGACTCTGGGTAACCAGTGCCAGGGGAAAAGAGAACCTGGTTACAGAGGCCCAAGTTAAAAATAACCCTGGGTAAAGAGTCCCAGGGGAAAGTGACCATGGGAGAACAGGTCCAGGGGAAACAAGACCCTGGCTAAAGAGGCCCAGGGGAAAAGGGACCCTTGGTAAATAGTCCTAGGGGATACGAAACCCTGGGAAGAGAGGCCTAGGCAAAATGAGACCCTAAATAGGCGCTGGGTAAAAGAGACACTGTGTAACGAGGCCCACGGGAAAAGAGACCCTGCATAAAGAAGCCCAGGGGAAAATAGGTCCTGAGTAAAGAGGCCCAGGGGAAAAGAATACCTGGGTAAAGAGACCCAGGGGAAAAGAGGCCTTAGGTAAAGTGTCCCACGGGAAAAGAGACCCTGGTTAAAGAGCCCCAGGGGAAATGAAACCCTATGTAAAGAGTCCCAGGGGCAAAGAGACTCTAGGTAACGATTGCCAGGGGAAAATAGAACCTGGGTATAGAGGACCAAGTTAATAATAAACTTGGTAAAGAGGCCCAGGGAAAGTGACCGTGGGAGAACAGGCCCAGCGGAAATGACACCCTAGCTAAAGAGGCCCATGGGAAATGAGACCCTTGGTAAAGAGCCCTAGGGGATATGAATCCCAGGGAAAAGAGGCCCAGGGGAAAAGATACCCTGGGTATAGAGACCATGGGTAAAGATGCCCAGCGGAAAAGAGTCCCTGGGTAAAGAGGCCCGGGGGAAACGAGACCCGAGGCAAAGAGTCCCAGGGGAAAAAAAACCTTTGCAAAGAGACCCAGGGGAAAAGAGACCCTGGGTAATGAGGCCCAGGGGAAAAGAGGCCTAGTGGAAATGAGACCCTGGGTAAAGAGGCTCAGGGGAAAAGAGGTCCTAGGTAAAGAGTCCCAGTAGAAAAGAGACCCTGGGTAAAGAGGCCCAGGGGCAAAGAGACTCTGGCTAACGAGTGCCAGGGGAAAAGACAACCTGGGTAAAGAGGCCCAGGTGAAAAATAACCCTGGGTAAAGAATCCCAGGGGGAAAGTGACCGTGGGAGAAGAGGCCCAAGGGAAATGAGACCCTGGATAAAGAGGCCAAGAGGAAAAGAGACCCTGGGTAAAGAGGCCCAGGGGAAAAGAGACCCTTGGTAAAGAGTCTTAGGGGATACAAAACACTGGGAAAAGAGGCCTAGAGGAAATGAGACCCTAAATAAAGAGGCGGTGGCTAAAAGAGACTCTGGGTAAAGAGGCCCAGGGGAAAAGAGACCCCGTGTAAAGAGGCACATTGGAAAAGGGACCCTGGGTAAAGAGCGCCAGGGGAAAAGAAAATCTGGTTAAAGAGACCCAGGGGGAAAGAGCCCCTGGGTAAAGAGGCCCAGGTGAAAAGTAACCCTGGGAAAAGAGTCCCAGGGTAAAGTGACCCTGGGTGAAGAGGCCCAGGGGAAAAGAGACCCTTGGTAAAGAGTCTCAGGGGATACGAAACACTGGGAAAAGAGGCCTAGGGGAAATGAGACCCTAAATAAAGAGGCGGTGGCTAAAAGAGACTCTGGGTAAAGAGGCCCAGGGGAAAAGAGAGCCTGTGTAAAGAGGCACATTGGAAAAGGGACCCTGGGTAAAGAGCGCCAGGGGAAAAGAAAATCTGGTTAAAGAGATGAAGGGGGAAAGAGCCCCTGGATAAAGAGGAACAGGGGAAAAGAGACTCCCGGTAAAATGGCCCAAGTAAAAGAGTGCCAGGGGAAAAGAGAACCTGGGTAAAGAGGCCCAGGTGAAAAGTAACCCTGGGAAAAGAGTCCCAGGGTAAAGTGACCCTGGGTGAAGAGGCCCAGGGGAAAAGAGACCCTGGGTAAAGAGGCCCAGGGGAAAAGAGACCCTGGGTAAAGAGGACGAGGGGAAAAGAGAACCTGAGTGATGAGGCCCAGGTGATAAGAAACACTGGGTAAAGAGCCCCAGAGGAAAAGAGACCCTTGCTAATGAGGCCCAAGCTAAAAGAGACCTTTGGTACAGAGGCCCAGGGGAAAAGAGACCCTGGGTAAAGAGGCCCAGGGGAAAAGAGACCCTTGTTAAAGAGTCTTAGGGGATACGAAACACTGGGAAAAGAGGCCTAGGGGAAATGAGACCATAAATAAAGAGGCACTGGGTAAAAGAGACTCTGGGTAAAGATGCCCAGGGGAAAAGAGACCCTGGATAAAGAATCCCAGTGGAAAATAGGTCCTGGTTAAAGAGACTTGGGGAAAATAATCCCTGGGAAAAGAAGCCCAAGAGAAAAGAGAAACTGAGGAAAGAGGCCCAGCGGAAAAGAGAACCTGAGTGAAGAGGCCCAGTGGAAAAGGAACACTGGGTAAAGAGGCCCAGGTGAAAAGAAACCCTGGTTAAGAGTGCCGGGGGAAAGTGACCCTGTGTGAAAAAGCTCAGTGGAAATGAAACCCTGGGTAAAGAGACCCAGGGGAAAAGAGACCCGGGGTAAAAGGGCGCAGGGGAAATGAGACCCTGGGTAAAGAGGCCCAGGGAAAATGAGACCCTGGGTAAAGAGGTCCAGGGAAAAAGTGACCTGGTTAAAGAGGCCCAGGGGATAAGAAACACTGGGTAAAGAGACCCAGGGGAAAAGAGACCCTTGGTAAGGAGGCCCAAGGAAAAAGAGAACTTGGTTACAGAGGTCCAGGGGAAAACAGACCCTGGGTATTAAGGCCCCGTGGAAAAGACACCCTGGGTAATGAGGCCCAGGGGAAAAGATACTCTGGATAAAGAGGTCCAGGGGAAAATAGGTCCTGGGTAAAGAAGCCCAGTGGAAAAGAAACACTGGGTAAAGAGGCTCTGGGGAAAAGAGACCCTGGGTAAAGAGGCCCAGCAGAACAGTAACCCTGGGTAAAGAGTGCCAGGTGGATAGTGACCCTGGGTGATGAGGCCAAGTGGAAATGAATCCCTGGGTAAAGAGGCCCAGGGGAAAAGAGTCGCTGGGTAAAGAGGCCCAGGGGAAAAGAGACCCTGGGTAAAGAGGCCCAGGGGAAAAGAGTCGCTGGGTAAAGAGGCCCAGGGGAAAAGAGACCCTGGGTAAAGAGGCCCAGGGGAATAGTGACCCTGGGTAAAGAAGCCCAGGGGAAAAGAGAACCTGGGAAAAGAGGCCCATGTGATATGAGACACTGCGCTAAGAGCCCGAGGGGAAAAGAGACCTTTGGTAACGAGGCCCAAGGGAAAAAAGACCTTGGGTACAGAGGCCCAGTGGAAAATCGACCTTGGGTATTAAGGCCCAGTGTAAAAGATACCCTGGGAAAGGAGGCCCAGGGGAAAAGAGATTATGTGTAAAGATACCATGGGTAAAGATGCCCAGCGGAAAAGAGTGTCTGGGTAAAGAGGCCCAGAAGAAACGAGACACTTGGCAAAGAAACCCAGGGAAAAAAAGACCCTTTGCAAAGAGACCCAGGGGAAAAGAGACCCTGGGTAATGAGGCCCAGGGGAAAAGAGACTTTGGGTAAAAAGAGGCCTTGTGGAAATGAGACCCTGGGTAAAGAGTCCCAGGGGAAAAGAGGCCCTAGGTAAAGTGTCCCAGGGGAAAAGAGACCCTGGTTAAAAAGACCCAGGGGAAATGAGACCCTGTGTAAAGAGGCCCAGGGGCAAAGAGACTATGGGTAACCAGTGCCAGGGGAAAAGAGAACCTGGGTACAGAGGCCCAGGTGAAAAATAACCCTGGGTAAATAGTTCCAGGGGGAAAGTGACTGTGGGAGAAGAGGCCCAGGGGATGCGAGACCCTGGATAAAGAGGCCAAGGGGATAAGAAACACTGGGTAAAGAGCCCCAGGTGAAAAGAGACCCTTGGTAAGGAGGCCGAAGGAAAAAGAGAACTTGGTTACAGAGGTCCAGGGGAAATAATACCCTGGGTATTAAGGCCCAGTGGAAAAGATACCCTGGGTAATGAGGCCCAGGGGAAAAGACCATCTGGAATAAGAAGCCCAGGGGAAAATATGTCCTGGGAAAATAAGCCCAGTGGAAAAGAAACCCTAGGTAAAGAGGCCCTGGGTAAAGAGGCCCAGTGTAAAAGAGACCATGGGTAACGAGGCCTAGGGGAAAAAAGAACATGAGTGATAAAGCCCAGGTGATAAGAAACACTGGGTAAAGAGCCCCAGAGGAAAAGAGACCCTTGGTAATGAGGCCCAAGCGAAAAGAGACCTTGGGTACAGAGGCCCAGGGGAAAAGAGACCGTGGGCAAAGAGGCCTAGTTGAATAGTAACCCTGGGTAAAGAGTGCCAGGGGGAAAGTGACCCTGGGTGAAGAGGCCCAAGGGAAAAGATTCCCTGGGTAAAGAGGCCCAGTGGAAAAGAGACGCTGGGTAAAAAGGCACAGGGGAAAAGCGGCCCTGGGTAAAGAGGCCTTGTGGAAAAGTGAATCTGGGTAAAGAGGCCCATGTGATAAGAAGCACTGTGTTAAAAGCCCCAGGGGAAAAGAGACCATAGGTAAGGAGGCTCAAGGGAAAAGAGACCTTGGGTACAGAGGCCCAGGGGAAAACCAACCCTGGGTATTAAGGCCCAGTGTAAAAGACAGCCTGGGAAAAGAGGCCCAGTGGAAAAGTGACTATGGGTAATGAGACCATGGGTAAAGATGCCCAGTGGAAAAGAGTCCCTGGGTAAAGAGGCCCAGAAGAAACGAGACCCTTGGCATAGAGTCCCAGGGAAAAAAAGACCCTTTGCAAAGAGACCCAGGGGAAAAGAGACACTGGGTAATGAGGCCAGGGGAAAAGTGACTTTGGGTAAAAAGAGGCTTTGTGGAAATGAGACCCTGGGTAAAGAGTCCCTGGGGAAATGAGACCCTGTGTAAAGAGGCCCAGGGGCAAAGAGACTCTGGGTAACGAGTGCCAGGGGAAAAGAGAACCTGGGTACAGAGGCCCAAGTTAAAAATAACCCTGGGTAAAGAGTCCCAGGGGAAAGTGACAGTGGGAGAACAGGCCCAGTGAAAACGAGACCCTGGCTAAAGAGGCCCAGGGGAAAAGAGACCCTTGGTAAAGAGTCCTAGGGGATACGAAGCCCTGGGAAAAGAGGCCTAGGGGAAATGAGACCCTAAATAAAGAGGCACTGGGTAAAAGAGACTCTGTGTAATGAGGCCCACGTTAAAAGAGAACCTGGATAAAGAAGCCCAGGGGAAAATAGGTCCTGAGTAAAGAGGCCCAGGGGAAAAGAAACCGTGGGTAAAGAAGCCCAGTGGAAAAGAGTCCCTGGGTAAAGAGGCCCAGAGGAAACGAGACCCTAGGCAAAGAGACCCAGGGTAAAAAAGACACTTGCAAAGAGACCCATGGGAAAAGAGACCCTGGGTAATGAGGCCCAGCGGAAAAGAGGTCCTGGGTAAAGAGTCCCATTACAAAAGAGACCATGGTTAAAGAGGCCCAGGGGAAAAGAGAAAATGGGTAAAGAGTCGTTGTGTAAAGATGCCCAGCTGAAAAGAGTCCCTGGGTAAAGAGGCCCAGAAGAAACGAGGCCCTAGGCAAAGAGTCCCAGAGAAAAGAAGACCCTTTGCAAAGAGACCCAGGGGAAAAGACACCCTGGGTAATGAAGCCCAGGGGAAAAGAGACTTTGGGTAAAATGAGGCCTTGTGGAAACGAGACCCTAGGTAAAGAGTCCCAGGGGCAAAGAGAATCTGAGTAACGAGTGCCAGGGGAAAAAAGAACGTGGGTACAGAGGCCCAGGTGAAAAATAACCCTGGGTAAAGAGTCCCAGGGGGAAAGTGACCGTTGGAGAAGAGGCCCAGGGGAAATGAGACCCAGGATAAAGAGGCCCAGGGGAAAAGAGACCCTTGGTAATGAGTCTCAGGGGATACGAAACACTGGGAAAAGAGGCCTAGGGGAAATGAGACCCTAAATAAAGAGGTGGTGGGTAAAAGAGACTCTGGGTAAAGAGGCCCAGGGGAAAAGAGACCCTGGATAAAGAATCCCAGTGGAAAATAGGTCCTGGGTAACGAGGCCAAGTGGAACAGAATCCCTTGGTAAAGAGGCCCAAGAGACAAGAGAAACTGTGGAAAGAGGCCCAGGGGAAAAGAGAACCTGAGTGAAGAGGCCCAGATGAAAAGTAACCCTGGGTAAAGAGTGCAGGGGGAAAGAGACCCTGTGTGAAGAAGACCAGTGGAAAAGTAACCCTGGGTAAAGAGGCCCAGGGGCTAAGAAACACTGGGTAAAGAGCCCCAGGGGAAAAGAGACCCATGGTAAAGAGGGCCAAGAAAAAAGAGAACTTTGTTACAGAGGTCCAGGGGAAAACAGACCCTGGGTAATGAGGCCCAGGGGAAAAGATACTCTGGATAAAGAGGCCCAGGGGAAAATAGGTCCTGGGTAAAGAAGCCCAGTGGAAAAGAAACCCAGGGTAAAGAGGCCCAGGTGAAAAGAGACCCTCGGTAAAGAGGCCCAGGGGAAAAGAGACACTGGGTAAAGAGGCCCAAGGGAAAAGGGACTTTTGGTAAAGAGTGTCAGGGGAAAAAAGAACCTGGGTAAAGAGGCCCAGGTGAAAAATAACCCTGGGTAAAGACTCCTAGGGGATACGAAACCCTGGGAAAAGAGGCCTAGGGGAAATGAGACCCTATATAAAGCGGCACTGGGTAAAAGAGACTCTGGGTAAAGAGGCCCACGGGAAAAGAGACGTTGGATAAAGAAGCCCAGGGGAAAATAGGTCCTGGGTAAAGAGGCCCTCTGGGGAAAAAAGGACCAAGTGAAAAGAGAACCTCGGTAAAGATGCCCAGGAGAAAAGAGACACTGAGGAAAGAGTCCCAGGCGAATAGAGAAACTGAGTGAAGAGGGCCAGGTGATAAGAAACACTGGGTAAAGAGAACCAGTGGAAAAGAGACCCTTGCTAATGAGGCCCAAGCGAAAAGAGACTTTGGGTACAAAGGCCCAGGGTAAAACAGACCCTGGGTAAAAAGTGCCGGGGGAAAGTGACCCTGGGTGAAGAAGCCCAGGGGAAAAGAGACCCTGGTTAAAGAGGCCCAGGGGATAAGAAACACTGGGTAAAGAGTCCCAGGGGAAAAGAGACGCTTGGTAAGGAGGCCCAAGGAAAAAGAGTACTTGGTTTCAGAGGTCCAGGGGAAAACAGACCCTGGGTATTAAGGCCCAGTGGAAAAGACACCCAGGGTAAAGACGCCCAGTGGAAAAGAGTCCCTGGGTAAAGAGGCCCAGAAGAAACGAGGCCCTAGGCAAATAGTCCCAGGGAAAAAAAAGACCCTTTGCAAAGAGACCCAGGGGAAAAGAGACCCTGGGTAATGAGGCCCAGCGGAAAAGAGACTTTGGGTAAAAAGAGGCCTTTTGGAAATGAGACCCTGGTTAAAGAGCCGCAGGGGAAATAAGACCCTGTGTAAAGAGTCCCAGGGGCAAAGAGACTCTGTGTAACGAGTGCCAGGGGAAAAGAGAACCTGGGTACAAAGGCCAAAGTTAATAATAACCCTGGGTAAAGAGTCCCAGGGTAAAGTGACCGTGGGAGAATAGGCCCAGGGGAAACAAGACCCTGGCTAAAGAGGCCCAGGGGAAAAGAGACCCTTGGTAAAGAGTCCTAGGGGATACGAAACCCAGGGAAAAGAGGCCTAGGGGAAATGAGACCCTAAATAAAGAGGCGCTGGGTAAAAGAGACTCTGGGTAACAAGGCCCATGGGAAAAGAGACCCTGGATAAAGAAGCCCAGGGGAAAATAGGTCTTGAGTAAAGAGGCCCAGGGGAAAAGATAACCACGGTAAAGAGGCCCAGGAGAAAAGAGACACTGAGGAAAGAGGCCCAGGCGAAAAGAGAAACTGAGTGAAGAGGCCCAGGTGATTAGAAACATTGGATAAAGAGCCCCATTGGAAAAGAGACCTTTGGTAATGAGGCCCAAACGAAAAGAGACCTTGGGTACAGAGGCACAGGGGAAAACAGACCAAATGTATTAAGGCCCAGTGGAAAAGAAACACTGGGTAAAGAGCCGCAGGGGAAAAGATACCCTGGGTAAAGAGGCCCAGGGGAAACGAGACCCTAGGCAAAGAGTCCAAGGGAAAAATAGACCCGTTGCAAAGAGACCCAGGGGAAAAGAGACCCTGGTAATGAGGCCCAGGGGAAAAGAGACCCTGGGTAAAAAGAGACCGTGTGGAAATGAGACCCTGGTAAAGAGGCCCAGGGGAAAAGAGGTCCTAGGTAAAGAGTCCCAGTAGAAAGAGACCCTGTGTAAAGAGGCCCAGGGGCAAAGAGACTCTGGGTAACGAGTGCCAGGGGAAAAGACAACCTGGGTAAAGAGGCCCAGGTGAAAAATAACCCTGGGTAAAGAGTCCCAGGGGGAAAGTGACCGTTGGAGAAGAGGCCCAAGGGAAATGAGACCCTGGATAAAGAGGCCAAGGGGAAAAGAGACCCTGGGTAAAGAGGCCCAGGGGAAAAGAGACCCTGGGTAAAGAGTCTTAGGGGATACGAAACACTGGGAAAAGAGGCCTAGGGTAAATGAGACCCTAAATAAAGAGGCGGTGGCTAAAAGAGACTCTGGGTAAAGAGGCCCAGGGGAAAAGAGACCCTGTGTAAAGAAGCACATTGGAAAAGGGACCCTGGGTAAAGAGCGCCAGGGGAAAAGAAAATCTGGTTAAAGAGACCCAGGGGGAAAGAGACCCTGGGTAAAGAGGAAAAGGGGAAAAGAGACTCCCGGTAAAATGGCCCAAGTAAAAGAGACCGAGGTTAAAGTGGCCCAGGGGAAAAGAGATCCTGGGTAAAGAGGCCCAGGTGAAAACAGACCGTCGGTAAAGAGGCCCAGGGTAGAAGAGACTCTGGGTAAAGAGTGCCAGGGGAAAAGAGAACCTGGGTAAAGAGGCCCAGGTGAAAAGTAACCCTGGGAAAAGAGTCCCGGGGTAAAGTGACCCTGGGTGAAGAGGCCCAGGGGAAAAGAGACCCAGGATAAAAAGGCCCGGGGAAAAGAGACCCTGGGTAAAGAGGCTGAGGGGAAAAGAGAACCTGAGTGATGAGGCCCAGATGATAAGAAACACTGGGTAAAGAGCCCCAGAGGAAAAGAGACCCTTGGTAATGAGGCCCAAGCTAAAAGAGACCTTTGGTACAGAGGCCCAGGGGAAAGGAGACCCTGGGTAAAGAGGCCCAGGGGACAGGAGACCCTTGTTAATGAGTCTTAGGGGATACGAAACACAGGGAAAAGAGGCCTAGGGGAAATGAGACCATGAATAAAGAGGCGGTGGGTAAATGAGACTCTGGGTAAAGATGGCCAGGGGAAAAGAGACCCTGGATAAAGAATCCCAGCTGAAAATAGGTCCTGGGTAAAGAGGCTCAGGGGAAAATAATCCCTGGGTAAAGAGGCCCAAGAGAAAAGAGAAACTGTGGAAAGAGGCCCAGGGGAAAAGAGAACCTGAGTGAAGAGGCCCAGGTGATAAGAAACACTGGGAAAAGAGCCCCAATGGAAAAGAGACCCTTGCTAATGAGGCCCAAGCGAAAAGAGACCTTGGGTACAGAGGCCCAGGGGAAAACAAGCCGGGGTATTAAGGCCCAGTGGAAAAGAAACACTGGGTAAAGAGGCCCAGGGGAAAAGAGACACTGTTTAAAGAGGCCCAGGTGAAAAGTAACCCTGGGCAAAGAGTGCCAGGGGGAAAGTGACCCTGTGTGAAGAAGCCCAGTGGAAATGAGACCCTGGGTAAAGTGGCCGAGGGAAAATGAGACCCTGGGTATAGAGGCCCAGGGAAAAAGTGACCTGGTTAAAGAGGCCCAGGGGATAAGAAACACTGGGTAAAGAGGCCCAGGTGAAAAGAGACCCTTGGTAAGGAGGCCCAAGGAAAAAGAGAACTTGGTTACAGAGGTCCAGGGGAAAACAGACCCTGGGTATTAAGGCCCAGTGGAATAGACACCCTGGGTAATGAGGCCCTGGGGAAAAGATACTCTGGATAAAGAGGTCCAGGGGAAAATAGGTTCTGGGTAAAGAAGCCCAGTGGAAAAGAAACCCTGGGTAAAGAGGCCCAGGGGAAAAGAGGCCCTGGGTAAAGACGCCCAGGTGAACAGTATCCCTGGATAAAGAGGCCCAGGGGAAAAGAGAACCTGGGAAAAGAGGCCCATGTGATATGAGACACTGCGTTAAGAGCCCGAGGGGAAAAGTGACCTTTGGTAAAGAGGCCCAAGCGAAAAGAGACCCTGGGCAAAGAGGCCTAGTTGAATAGTGAAGCCCAACGCAAACTGGAGGAACAACACCTCATCTTCCGACTAGGCACCTTACAGCCTTCCGGTCTGAATATTGAATTCAATAACTTTCGGTCGTGAGCTCCCCCCCTCCCCCATCCCCACCCCATTTCTGTTTCCCCCTTTCTTTTTTTTCCAATAAATTATATAGATTTTTCTTTTCCCACCTATTTCCATTATTTTTAAATATTTTAAAATCTTTTATGCTCTCCCCACCCCCACTAGAGCTATACCTTGAGTGCCCTACCATCCATTCTTAATTAGCACATTCGTTTAGATAATATCACCAACTTTAACTTTAACACCTATGTGTTCTTTTGTACCATTGTTGTTGACATCTTTTGATGATCTGCTTCTATCACTGCTTGTTTGTCTACACAACCACACCCCCCCCCCCACCTCTCTCTCTATCTCTCTCTCTCTCCGCCCCCCACACACACACCTTAAACCAGCTTATATTTCAACTTTTTCTTGGACTCGAACTCAAGTTCTGTCGAAGGGTCATGAGGACTCGAAACGTCAACTCTTTTCTTCTCCGCCAATGCTGCCAGACCTGCTGAGTTTTTCCAGGTAATTCTGTTTTTGTTTTGGATTTCCAGCATCCGCAGTTTTTTTGTTTTATAGTTGAATAGTAACCCTGGGTAAAGAGTGCCAGGGGGAAAGTGACCCTGGGTGAAGAGGCCCAGTGGAAAAGAGACCCTGGGTAAAGAAGCCCAGGGGAATAGAGACGCTGGGTAAAAAGGCACAGGGGAAAAGAGAACCTGGGTAAAGAGGCCCAGGGGAAAAGAGGCCCTGGGTAAAGAGGCCCAGGGGAAAAGTGAATCTGGGTAAAGAGGCCCATGTGATAAGAAACTCTGTGTTAAGAGCCCCAAGGGAAAAGAGACCGTTGGTAAGGAGGCCCAAGGGAAAAGTGACATTGGGTACAGAGGCCCAGGGGAAAACCAACCCTGGGTATTAAGGCCCCGTGTAAAAGACACTCTGGGAAAAGAGGCCCAAAGGAAAAGAGACTATGGGTATAGAGACCATGGGTAAAGATGCCCAGTGGAAAAGAGTCCCTGGATACAGAGGCCCAGAAGAAACGAGACCCTTGGCAAAGTGTCCCAGGGAAAAAAAGACCCTTTGCAAAGAAAAACAGGGGAAAAGAGACCCTGGGTAATGAGGCCCAGGGGAAAAGAGACTTTGGGTAAAAAGAGGCTTTGTGGAAATGAGACCCTGGGTAAAGAGTCCCAGGGGAAAAGAGGCCCTAGGTAAAGTGTCCCACAGGAAAAGAGGCCCTGGTAAAGAGCCCCCGGGGAAATGAGGCCCTGTGTAAATAGGCCTAAGGGCAAAGAGACTCTGGGTAATGAGTGCCAGGGGAAAAGAGAACCTGGGTACAGAGGCCCAAGTTAAAAATAACCCTGGGTAAAGAGTCCCAGGGGAAAGTGACCATGGGAGAACAGGCCCAGGGGAAATGAGAACCTGGATAAAGAAGCCCAGGGGAAAATAGGTCCTGAGTAAAGAGGCCCAGGGGAAAAGAAACCGTGGGTAAAGAGGCCCAGTGGAAAAGAGTCCCTGGGTAATGATGCCCAGGGGAAAAGAGACTTTGGGTAAAAAGAGGCCTTGTGGAAATGAGACCCTGGGTACAGAGTCCCAGGGAAAAGGAGGCCAAAGGTAAAGTGTCCCAAGGGAAAAGAGAACCTGGTAAAAGAGGCCCTTGGGAAACGAGACCCTGGGTAAAGAGGCCCAGGGGCAAAGAGAATCCGGGTAACGAGTGCCAGGGGAAAAGAGAACCTGGGTAAAGAGGCCCAAGAGAAAAGAAAAACTGTGGAAAGAGGCCCAGGGGAAAAGAGAACCTGAGTGAAGAGGGCCAGGTGATAAGAAACACTGGGTAAAGAGCCCCAGTGGAAAAGAGACCCTTGGAAATGAGGCCCAAGCGAAAAGAGACCTTGGGTACATAGGCCCAGGGGAAAACAAGCCTGGGTATTAAGGCCCAGGGGAAAAGAAACACTGGGTAAAGAGGCCCAGGGGAAAAGAGACCCTGGGTAAAGAGTCCCAGGTGAAAAGTAACCCTGGATAAAGTGTGCCAGGGGGAAAGAGACCCTGTGTGAAGAAGACCAGTGGAAAAGTAACCCTGGGTAAAGAGGCCCAGGGGATAAGAAACACTGGGTAAAGAGCCCCAGGGGAAAAGAGACCCTTGGTAATGAGGCCCAAGAAAAAAAGAGAACTTGGTTACAGAGGTCCAGGGGAAAACAGACCCTGGGTATTAAGACCCAGTGGAATAGACTCCCTGGATTATGAGGCCCAGGGGAAAAGATACTCTGGATAAAGAGGCCCAGGGGAAAATAGGTCCTTGGTAAAGAAGCCCAGTGGAAAAGAAACCCTGGGTAAAGAGGCTCTGGGGAAAAGAGGCCCTGGGTAAACAGGCCCAGGTGAAAAGAAACCCTCGGTAAAGGGGCCTAAGGGAAAAGGGACTCTTGGTAAAGAGTGTCAGGGGAAAAGAGAACCTGGGTAAAGAGGCCCAGGTGAAAAGTAACCATGGGTAAAGAGTCCCAGGGGGAAAGTAAACCTGGCTGAAGAGGCTCAGGAGAAAAGAGACACTGGCTAAAGAGGCCAAGCAGAAAAGAGACCCTGGGAAAAGAGAACCTGTGTAAAAGAGACACTGGGTAAAGAGGCCCAGGGGAAAAGAGACCCTGGGTAAAGAGGCACTGGGGAAAATAGAACATGAGTGATGAGACCCAGGTGATAATAAACACCGGTTAAAGAGGCCCAGCAGAAATGAAACCCAGGGTAAAAAGGCCCAGGTGAAAACTAACCCTGGGTAAAGAGTCCCAGGGGGAAAATGACCCTGGGTGAAGAGGCTCAGGAGAAAAGAGACCCAGGCTAAGGAGGCCAAGGAGAAAAGAGACCCTGGGTAAAGAGGCCCTGTGTAAAAGAGACCCTGGGTAAAGAGGCACTGGGAAAAATAGAACATGAGTGATGAGGCTCAGGTGATAATAAACACTGGTTAAAGAGGACCAGGGGAAAGAGACCCAGGGTAAAAAGGCCCAGGTGGAAAGTAACCCTGGGTAAAGAGTGCCGGGGGAAAGTGACCCTGGGTGAAGAGGCCCAGTGGAAAAGACTCCCTTGGTAAAGAGGCCCAGGGGAAAAGAGACGGTGGGTAAAAAGGCACAGGGGAAAAGACACTATGGGTAATGAGACCATGGGTAAAGATGCCCAGTGGAAAAGAGTCCCTGGGTAAAGAGGCCCAGAAGAAATGAAACCCTTGGCAAAGAGTCCCAGGGAAAAAAAGACCCTTTGCAAATAAACCCAGGGGAAACGAGACCCTGGGTAAAGAGGCCCAGGGGCAAAGAGACTGTAGGTAATGAGTGCCGGGGAAAAGAGAACCTGGGTACAGAGGCCCAACTTAAAAATAACCCTGGGTAACGATTCCCAGGGGAAAGTGACCGTGGGAGAATAGGCTCAGGGGAAACAAGACCCTGGCTAAAGAGGCCCTGGGGAAAAGCGAGCCTGGGTAAAGAGTCCTAGGGGATACGAAACCCTTGGAAAAGAGGCCTAGGGGAAATGAGACCCTAAATAAAACGGCACTGGGTAAAAGAGACTCTGGGTAAAGAGGCCCAGGGGAAAAGAGACGCTGGATAAAGAAGCCCAGGGGAAAATAGGTCCTGGGTAAAGAGGCCCAGGGGAAAAGAAACACTGGGTAAAGAGGCCCAGGGGAAAAGTAACCCTGGGTAAAGAGTGCAAGGGGGAAAGTGTCCCTGGGTGAAGAAGCCCAGGGGAAAAGAGAACCTGGTTAAAGAGGCCCAGTGGTTAAGAAACACTGGGTAAAGAGCCCCAGGGGAAAAGAGACCATTGGTAAGGAGGCCCAAGGAAAAAGAGAACTTTGTTTCAGAGGTCCAGGGGAAAACAGAGGCTGAGTATTAAGGCCCAGTGTAAAAGACACCTGGGTAAAAAGGCCCAGGGGAAAAGATACTATGGGTAAAGAGACCATGGGTAAAGATGCCCAGCAGAAAAGAGTCCCTGGGTAAAGAGGCCCAGAAGAAACGAGACCCAAGGCAAAGAATCCCAGGGAAAAAAAAGACACTTTTCAAAGAGACCCAGGGGAAAAGAGACCTGGGTAATGAGGCCCAGGGGAAAAGAGGCCCTAGTTAAAGAGGCCCAGGGGAAAAGGCAACCTGGGTAAAGAGTCCCAGGGCAAAGAGAATCTAGGTAACGAGTGCCAGGGGAAAATAGAACCTGGGTACAGAGGCCAAGGTGAAAAATAACCCTGGGTAAAGAGGCCCAGGGGAAAAGAAACCCTGGGTAAATGGGCGCAGGGCAAATGTGACCGTGGGCAAAGAGGCCCGGCGAAATGAGACCCTGGGTAAAAAGTCCTAGGGGAAAAGTGACCCTGGTTAAAGAGGCCCAGGGGATAAGATACACTGAGTAAAGAGGCCCAGGGGAAAAGAGACCCTCGTAAAGAGGCCCAAGGGAAAAGGGACTCTGGGTAAT
The DNA here is from genome assembly GCA_026770705.1 of Isurus oxyrinchus. Lineage (NCBI taxonomy): Eukaryota > Metazoa > Chordata > Chondrichthyes > Lamniformes > Lamnidae > Isurus > Isurus oxyrinchus. Next base: position 11,206 of record JANJGN010000960.1, on the reverse strand, counting down.
GAGGCCCAGTGGAAAAGAGAACCTGGGTAAAGAGGCCAGGTGAAAAGTAACCATGGGAAAAGAGTCCCAGGGCGAAAGTGACCCTGGGTAAAGGGCGCAGGGCAAATGTGACAGTGGGTAAAGAGGCCTGGGGAAATGAGACCCTGGTTTAAAGAGGCCCAGGGGAAAAGTGACCCTGGGTAAAGATCCCCAGGGGAAAAGAGACCCTTGGTAAGGAGGCCCAAGGATAAAGAGAACTTGGTTACAGAGTCCCAGTGGAAAACAGACCCTGGGTATTAAGGCCCAGGGGAAAAGACACCCTGGGTAATGAGGCCCAGGGGAAAAGATACTCTGGATAAAGAGGCCCAGGGGAAAAGAGACACTGGGTAAAGAGGCCCAAGGGAAAAGGGACTCTGGGTAAAGAGCCCCAGTGGAAAAGAGAACCTGGGTAAAGAGGCCAGGAGAAAAGTAACCATGGATAAAGAGTCCCAGCGGGAAAGTGACCCTGGGTGAAGAGGCTCAGGAGCAAACTTGACCCAAGCTAAAGAGGCCAAGCAGAAAAGAGACCCTGGGTAAAGAGGCACTGGGAAAAATAGAACATGAGTGATGAGGCCCAGGTGATAATAAACACTGGTTAAAGAGGCCCAGGGGAAAAGAGACCCAGGGTAAAAAGGCCCAGGGGAAAAGTAACCCTGGGTAAAGAGTGCCGGGGGAAAGTGACCCTGGGTGAAGAGGCCCAGGGGAATAGAGTCCCTGGGTAAAGAGGCCCAGGGGTAAAGAGACGGTGGGTAAAAAGGCACAGGGGAAAAGAGACCCTGGGTAAAGAGGCCCAGGGCAAAAGTGACCTGGTTAAAGATGCCCAGGGGATAAGAAACCCTGGGTAAATGGGCGCAGGGCAAATGTGACTGTGGGCAAAGAGGCCCGGCGAAATGAGACCCTGGGTAAAAAGTCCTAGGGTAAAGTGACCCTGGTTAAAGAGGCCCAGGGGATAAGATGCACTGGGTAAAGAGCCCCAGGGCAAAAGAGAGCCTTGTTAAGGAGGCCCAAGGTAAAAGAGAACTTGGTTACAGAGTCCCAGTGGAAAACAGACCCTGGGTATTAAGGCCCAGTGGAAAAGACATCCTGGGTAATGAGGCCCAGGGGAAAAGATACCCTGGATAAAGAGGCCCAGGGGAAAAGAGACCCTCGTAAAGAGGCCCAAGGGAAAAGGGACTCTGGGTAATGAGGCCCAGTGGAAAAGAGAACCTGGGTAAAGAGGCCAGGTGAAAAGTAACCATGGGAAAAGAGTCCCAGGGGGAAAGTGACCCTGGGTAAAGGGGCGCAGGGCAAATGTGACAGTGGGTAAAGAGGCCTGGGGAAATGAGACCCTGGTTTAAAGAGGCCCAGGGGAAAAGTGACCCTGGTTAAAGAGGCCCAGGGGATAAGAAACACTGGGTAAAGAGCCCCAGGGGAAAAGAGACCCTTGGTAAGGAGGCCCAAGGATAAAGAGAACTTGGTTACAGAGTCCCAGTGGAAAACAGACCCTGGGTATTAAGGCCCAGGGGAAAAGACACCCTGGGTAATGAGGCCCAGGGGAAAAGAGAACCTGGGTAAAGAGGCCAGGAGAAAAGTAACCATGGATAAAGAGCCCCAGCGGGAAAGTGACCCTGGGTGAAGAGGCTCAGGAGCAAACTTGACCCAAGCTAAAGAGGCTAAGCAGAAAAGAGACCCTGGGTAAAGAGGCACTGGGAAAAATAGAACATGAGTGATGAGGCTCAGGTGATAATAAACACTGGTTAAAGAGGCCCAGGGGAAAAGAGACCCAGGGTAAAAAGGCCCAGGGGAAAAGTAACCCTGGGTAAAGAGTGCCGGGGGAAAGTGACCCTGGGTGAAGAGGCCCAGGTATTAGAGTCCCTGGGTAAAGAGGCCTAGGGGTAAAGAGACGGTGGGTAAAAAGGCACAGGGGAAAAGAGACCCTGGGTAAAGAGGCCCAGGGAAAAAGTGACCTGGTTAAAGATGCCCAGGGGATAAGAAACACTGGGCAAAGAGCCCCAGGGGAAAAGAGACCCTTGGTAAGGAGGCCCAAGAAAAAAGAGAACTTGGTTACAGAGGTCCAGTGGAAAACAGACCCTGGGTATTAAGGCCCAGGGGAAAAGACACCCTGGGTAATGAGGCCCAGGGGAAAATATGTCCTGAGTAAAGAAGCCCAGTGGAAAAGAAAGCCTGGGTAAAGAGGCTCTGGGGTAAAGAGGCCCAGGTGAAAAGAGACCCTCGGTAAAGAGGCCCAGGGGAAAAGAGACACTGGGTAAAAAACGTCAGGGGGAAAGTGACCCTGGGTGAAGAGGCTCAGGAGAAAAGAGACCCAGGCTAAGGAGGCCAAGCAGAAAAGAAACCCTGGGTAAAGAGACCCTGGGTAAAGAGGCACTGGGGAAAATAGAACATGAGTGATGAGGCCTAGGTGATAATAAACACCGGTTAAAGAGGACCAGGGGAAAAGAGACTCAGGGTAAAAAGGCCCAGGTGGAAAGTAACCCTGGGTAAAGAGTGCCGGGGAAAGTGACCCTGGGTGAAGAGGCCATTCTCTCAGGTCCAACCCTGACATTGTCATCAAACCCGCTGACAAGGGTGGTGCTGTTGTTGTCTGGCGCACTGACCTCTACCTCGCGGAGGCTGAGCGTCAACTCGCAGACACTTCCTCCTACCTCTCCCTGGACCATGACCCCACCACTGAACATCAAGCCATTGTTTCCAGGACTGTCACTGACCTCATCTCCTCTGGGGATCTCCCTCCCACAGCTTCCAACCTGATAGTAGCCCAACCTCGGACGGCCCGCTTCTATTTCCTACCCAAAATCCACAAACAGAACTGCCCCGGTAGACCGATCGTCTCAGCTTGCTCCTGCCCCACAGAACTCATTTCTCGTTATCCTGACTCCCTTCTCTCTCCCCTTGTCCAGTCCCTTCCCACCTACATCCGTGATTCCTCTGACACCTTACGTCACATCAACAATTTCCAGTTCGCTGGCTCCAACCGCTTCCTCTTCACCATGGACGTCCAATCCCTCTACACCTCCATCCCCCACCAGGATGGTCTGAGGGCCCTTAGCTTCTTCCTCGAACAGAGGCCCGAACAATCCCCATCCACCACTACTCTCCTCCGTCTGGCTGAACTTGTTCTCACGTTGAACAATTTCTCCTTCAACTCCTCTCACTTTCTCCAAATAAAAGGTGTGGCTATGGGTACCCGCATGGGCCCCAGCTATGCCTGTCTCTTTATGGGGTACGTGGAACATTCCTTGTTGCAGTCCTACTCCGGCCCCCTTCCACAACTTTTTCTCCGGTACATCGATGATTACTTCGGTGCAGCTACATGCTCTCGTCGGGACTTGGAAAAATGTATTAATTTTGCTTCCAATCTCCACCCCTCCATCATTTTCACGTGGTCCATCTCTGACACTTCCCTTCCCTTCCTTGACCTCTCTGTCTCAATCTCTGGTGATAGACTGTCCACCAATATCCATTACAAACCCACCGGCTACCACAGCTACCTCGACTACAGCTCCTCACACCCCGCTTCCTGTAAGGACTCCATCCCATTCTCTCAGTTCCCTCGCCTCCGTCGCATCTGTTCCAATGATGCTACCTTCAAAAACAGTTCCTCTGACATGTCCTCCTTCTTCCTTAACCGAGGTTTTCCACCCACCGTCGTTGACAGGGCCCTCAACCGTGTCCGGCCCATCTCCCGCGCATCCGCCCTCACGCCTCCTCCTCCCTCCCAGAAACATGATAGGGTCCCCCTTGTCCTCACTTATCACCCCACCAGCCTCCGCATTCAAAGGATCGTCCTCCGCCATTTCCGCCAACTCCAGCATGATGCCACCACCAAACACATCTTCCCTTCACCCCCCTTATCGGCATTCCGTAGGGATCGCTCCCTCCGGGACACCCTGGTCCACTCCTCCATCACCCCCTACTCCTCAACCCCCTCCTATGGCACCACACCATGCCCACGCAAAAGATGTAACACCTGCCCCTTCACTTCCTCTCTCCTCACCGTCCAAGGGCCCAAACATTCCTTTCAAGTGAAGCAGCATTTCACTTGCATTTCCCCCAACTTAGTCTACTGCATTCGTTGCTCCCAATGTGGTCTCCTCTACATTGGAGAGACCAAACGTAAACTGGGCGACCGCTTTGCAGAACACCTGCGGTCTGTCCGCAAGAATGATCCAAACTTCCCTGTCGCTTGCCATTTTAACACTCCACGCTGCTCTCTTGCCCACATGTCTGTCCTTGGCTTGCTGCATTGTTCCAGTGAAGCCCAACGCAAACTGGAGGAACAACACCTCATCTTCCGACTAGGCACCTTACAGCCTTCCGGTCTGAATATTGAGTTCAACAACTTTAGGTTGTGAGCTCCCTCCCCCATCCCCACCCCCTTTCTGTTTCCCCCTTTTTCCCCCTTTTTTTTCCCTATAAATTATATAGATTTTTCTTTTCCCACCTATTTCCATTATTTTTAAATATTTTAAAATCTTTTATGCTCCCCCCACCCCCACTAGAGCTGTCCCTTGAGTGCCCTACCATCCATTCTTAATTAGCACATTCGTTTAGATAATATCACCAACTTTAACTTTAACACCTATGTGTTCTTTTGTACCATTGTCGCTGACATCTTTTGATGATCTGCTTCTATCACTGCTTGTTTGTCTACACAACCACCTCTCTCTCTCCCTATCTCTCCGCCCCACACACACACCTTAAACCAGCTTATATTTCAACTCTTTCTTGGACTCGAAATCAAGTTCTGTCGAAGGGTCATGAGGACTCGAAACGTCAACTCTTTTCTTCTCCGCCGATGCTGCCAGACCTGCTGAGTTTTTCCAGGTAATTCTGTTTTTGTTTTGGATTTCCAGCATCCGCAGTTTTGTTTTGTTTTTATCAGGGGAACAGAGGTCCTAGGTAAAGTGTACCACGGGAAAAGAGACCCTGGTTAAAGAGGCCGAGGGGAAACGATACCCTGGGTAAAGAGGCCCAGGGGCAAAGAGACTTTAGGTAACGAGTGCCAGGGGAAAAGAGAACCTGGGTACAGAGGCCCAAGGTAAATATAACCCCGGGAAAAGAGTCCCAGGGTAAAGTGACCATGGGAGAACAGGACCAGGGGAAATGAGATCCTGTCTAAAGAGCCCCAGGGGAAAAGTGAACCTGGGTAAAGAGTTCTAGGGGATACGAAACCCTGGAAAAAGAGGCCTAGGGGAAATGAGACCCTAAATAAAGAAGCACTGGGTAAAAGAGACTCTGGGTAAAGAGGCCCACAGGAAAAGATACTCTGGATAAAGAAGCTCAGGGGAAAAGTATACCTGGGTAAAGAGGCCCTGAGGAAAAGAGGACCAGGTGAAAAGAGACACTGAGGAAAGAGGCCCAGGCGAATAGAGAAACTGAGTGAAGAGGCCCAGGTGATAAGAAACACTGGGTACAGAGCCCGAGTGGAAAAGAGACCATTGGTAATGAGGCCGAAGCGAAAAGAAACCTTGGGTACAGAGGCCCAGGGGTAAACAGACCCGGGGTATTAATGCCCAGTGGAAAAGAAACACTGGGTAAAGAGGCCCAGAAAAAAAGAGACCCTGGGTAAAGAGGCCCAGGTGAAAAATAACCCTGGGTAAAGAGTGCTATGGGGAAAGTGACCCTGGGTGAAGAAGCCCAGCGGAAAAGAGACCCTGGTTAAAGAGGCCCAGGGGATAAGATACACTGGGTAAAGAGCCCCAGGGGAAAAGAGAGCCCTGGTAAGGAGGTCCAAGGAAAAAGAGAACTTGGTTACAGAGTCCCAGTGGAAAACAGACCCTGGGTATTAAGGCCCAGTGGAAAAGACATCCTGGGTAAAGAGGTCCAGGGGAAAAAATACTCTGGATAAAGAGGCCCAGGGGAAAAGAGGCCCTGGGTAAAGAGGCCCAGGGGAAAAGAGACACTAGGTAAAGAGGCCCAAGGGAAAAGGGACTCTTGGTAATAGGCCCAATGGAAAAGAGAACCTGGGTAAAGAGGCCAGGTGAAAAGTAACCATGGGAAAAGAGTCCCAGGGGGAAAGTGACCCTGGGTAAAGGGGCGCAGGGCAAATGTGACCGTGGGTAAAGAGGCCCGGGGAAATGAGACCCTGATTAAAGAGGCCCAGGGGAAAAGTGACCTGGTTAAAGACGCCCAGGGGATAAGAAACACTGGGTAAAGAGCCCTAGGGGAAAAGAGACCCTTGGTAAGGAGGCCCAAGGATAAAGAGAACTTGGTTACAGAGTCCCAGTGGAAAACAGACCCTGGGTATTAAGGCCCAGGGGAAAAGACACCCTGGGTAATAAGGCCCAGGGGAAAAGTTCCTCTGGATAAAGAGGCCCAGGGAAAAAGAGGCCCTTGGTAAAGAGGCCCAGGGGAAAAGAGACACTGGGTAAAGAGGCCCAAGGGAAAAGGGACTCTGGGTAAAGAGGCCCAGTGGAAAAGAGAACCATGGGTAAAGAGGCCAGGTGAAAAGTAAACATGGGAAAAAAGTCCCAGGGGGTAAATGACCCTGGGTGAAGAGGCTCAGGAGAAAACTTGACCCAGGCTAAAGAGGCCAAGCAGAAAAGAGACCCTGGGTAAAGAGGCACTGGGAAAAATAGAACATGAGTGATGAGGCCCAGGTGATAATAAACACTGGTTAAAGAGGCCCAGGGGAAAAGAGACCCTGGGTAAAAAGGCCCAGGTGAAAAGTAACCCTGGGTAAAGAGTGCCGGGGGAAAGTGACCCTGGGTGAAGAGGCCCAGTGGAAAAGAGTCCCTGGGTAAAGAGGCCCAGGGGTAAAGAGACGGTGGGTAAAAAGGCCCAGGGGAAAAGAGTCCCTGGGTAAAGAAGCCCAGAAAAAATGAAACCCTTGGCAAAGAGTCCCAGGGAAAAAAAGACCCATTGCAAATAAATCCAGGGAAAAGAGACCCTGGGTAATGAGGCCCAGGGGAAAAGAGACTTTGGGTAAAAAGCGGCCCTTTCGAAATGAGTCCCTGGGTAAAGAGTCCCAGGGGAACAGTGGTCCTAGGTAAAGTGTCCCACGGGAAAAGAGACCCTGGTTAAAGAGGCCTAGGGGAAACGAAACCCTGGGTAAAGAGGCCCAGGGGCAAAGAGACTTTAGGTAACGAGTGCCAGGGGAAAAGAGAACCTGGGTACAGAGGCCAAGGTAAAAATAACCCCGGGAAAAGAGTCCCAGGGTAAAGTGACCATGGGAGAACAGGACCAGGGGAAACGAGACCCTGGCTAAAGAGGCCCAGGTGATAAGAAACACTGGGTAAAGAGCCCCAGTGGAAAAGAGACCATTGGTAATGAGGCTGAAGTGAAAAGAAACCTTAGGTACAGAGGCCCAGGGGTAAACAGAACCGGGGTATTAAGGCCCAGTGGAAAAGAAACACTGGGTAAAGAGGCCCAGAAAAAAAGAGACCCTGGGTAAAGAGGCCCAGGTGAAAAGTAACCCTGGGTAAAGTGTGCCAGGGGGAAAGTGACCCTGGGTGAAGAAGCCCAGGGGAAAAGAGACCTTGGTAAATAGGCCCAGGGGATAAGAAACAATGGGTAAAGAGCTCCAGGGGAAAAGAGACCATTGGTAAGGAGGCCCAAGGAAAAAGAGAACTTGGTTTCAGTGGTCCAGGGGAAAATAGACCCTGGGTAGTAAGGCCCAGTATAAAAGGGACCCTGGGTAAAGAGGCCCAGAGGAAAAGATACCCTGGGTAAAGAGACCATGGGTAATTTGCCCAGCAGAAAAGAGTCCCTGGGTAAAGAGGCCCAGAAGAAACGAGACCCAAGGCAAAGAATCCCAGGGAAAAAAAAGACACTTTGCAAAGAGACCCAGGGGAAAAGAGACCTGAGTAATGAGGCGCAGGGGAAAAGAGACTTTGGGTAAAAAGAGGCCTTGTGGAAATGAGACCCTGGGTAAAGAGGCCCAGGGGAAAAGAGGCCCTAGTTAAAGTGTCCCACGGGAAAAGAGACCCTGGTTAAAGAGGCCCAGGGGAAACGAGAACCTGGGTAAAAAGGCCCAGGGGCAAAAAGAATCTAGGTAACGAGTGCCAGGGGAAAATAGAACCTGGGTACAGAGGGCAAGGTGAAAAATAACCCTGGGTAAAGAGGCCCAGGGGTAAAGAGACCCTGGGTAAAGGGGCGCAGGGCAAATGTGACCGTGGATAAAGAGGCCCGGGGAAATGAGACCCTGGGTAAAGAGGACCAGGGGAAAAATGACCCTGGTTAAAGAGGCCCAGGGGATAAGAAACACTGGGTAAAGAGCCCCAGGGGAAAAGAGACCCTTGGTAAGGAGGCCCAAGGAAAAAGAGAACTTGGTTACAGAGGTCCAGTGGAAAACAGACCCTTGGTATTAAGGCCCAGTGGAAAAGACACCCTGGGAAATGAGGCCCAGGGGAAAAGATACTCTGGATAAAGAGGCCCAGGGGAAAAGAGGCCCTGGTTGAAGAGGCCCAAGTGAAAAGAGACACTCTGTAAAGAGGCCCAGGGGAAAAAAGACACTGGGTAAAGAGGCCCAAGGGAAAAGGGACTCTGGGTAAAGAGCCCCAGTGTAAAAGAGACCCTGGGAAAAGAGGCACTGGGGAAAAGAGAACCTGAGTCATGAGGCCCAGGTGATAAGAAACACTGGGTAAAGAGCCCCAAAGGTAAAGAGACCCTTGGTAATGAGGCCCAAGTGAAAAGAGACCTTGGGTACAGAGATGCTTTGTTAAAGAGTCCCTGGGTAAAGAGCCCAGGGAAAAAGAGAAACTGGGTAAAGAGGCCCAGGGGAAAAGAGACTACGGGTAAAGAGACCATGGGTAAAAATGGCCAGCGGAAAAGAGTCCCTGGGTAAAGAGGCCCAGAAGAAACCTTTGCAAAGACCCTTTGCAAAGAAATCCAGGGGAAAAGAGACCCTGGGTAATGAGTCCCAGGGGAAAAGAGGCTTTGAGTAAAAAGAGGCCTTGTGGAAATGAGACCCTGGGTAAAGAGTCCAAGGGGAAAAGAGGCCCTAGGTAAAGTGTCCCACGGGAAAATAGACCCTGGTTAAAGAGGCCCAGGGGAAAAGAGACCCTGGTTAATGAGGCACAGTGGCAAAGAGACTCTAGAGAACGAGTGCCAATGGAAAAGAGAACCTGGGTACAGAGGCCCAAGTTAAAAATAACCCTGGGTAAAGAGGCCCAGTGGAAACGAGACCATGGCTAAAGAGGCCCAGGGGAAAAGCGACCCTGGGTAAAGAGTGCAAGGGGATACGAAACACTGGGAAAAGAGGCCTAGGGGAAATGAGTCCCTAAATAAAGAGGCGCTGGGTAAAAGAGACTCTGGGTAAAGAAGCCAAGGGGAAAATAGGTCCTGGGTAAAGAGGCCCAGGGGAAAAGATGCCCAGCGGAAAAGAATCCCTGGATAAAGAAGCCCAGAAGAAACGAGACCCTAGGCAAAGAGTCCCAGGGAAAAAAAGACCCTTTGCAAAGAGACCCAGGGGAAAAGAGACCCTGAGTAATGAGGCCCAGGGGAAAAGAGACTTTTGGTAAAAAGAGGCCTTGTGGAAATGAGACCCTGGGTAAAGAGTCCCAGGGGAAAAGAGGCCCTAGGTAAAGAGTCCCATTAGAAAAGAGACACTTGTTAAAGAGGAACTGGAAAAACTCAGTAGGTCTGGCAGCATCGGCGGAGGAGAAAAGAGTTGACGTTTCGAGTCCTCATGACCCTTCGACAGAACTTGATTTCGAGTCCAGGAAAGAGTTGAAATATAAGCTGGTTTAAGGTGTGTGTGGGAGGGGGGGGGGGGGGAAGGAGAGAGAGAGAGAGACAGAGGTGCTTGTGTAGACAAACAAGCAGTGATAGAAGCAGATCATCAAAAGATGTCAGTAACAATGGTACCAAAGAACACATAGGTGTTAAAGTTAAAGTTGGTGATATTATCTAAACGAATGTGCTAATTAAGAATGGATGGTAGGGCACTCAAGGTACAGCTCTAGTGGGGGTGGGGGGAGCATAAAGGATTTTAAAATATTTAAAAATAATGGAAATAGGTGGGAAAAGAAAAATCTATAAAATTTATAGGGAAAAAAAAGGGGGAAAAAAAGGGGGAAACAGAAAGGGGGTGGGGATGGGGGAGGGAGCTCACGACCTAAAGTTATTGAATTCAATATTCAGACCGGAAGGCTGTAAGGTGCCTAGTCGGAAGATGAGGTGTTGTTCCTCCAGTTTGCGTTGGGCTTCACTGGAACAATGCAGTAAGCCAAGGACAGACATGTGGGCAAGAGAGCAGGGTGGAGTGTTAAAATGGCAAGCCACAGGGAGGTTTGGGTCATTCTTGCGGACAGACCGCAGGTGTTCTGCAAAGCGGTCGCCCAGTTTACGTTTGGTCTCTCCAATGTAGAGGAGACCACATTGGGAGCAACGAATGCAGTAGACTAAGTTGGGTGAAATGCAAGTGAAATGCTGCTTCACTTGAAAGGAATGTTTGGGCCCTTGGACGGTGAGGAGAGAGGAAGTGAAGGGGCAGGTGTTACATCTTTTGCGTGGGCATGGGGTGGTGCCATAGGAGGGGGTTGAGGAGTAGGGGGTGATGGAGGAGTGGACCAGGGTGTCCCGGAGGGAGCGATCTCTACGGAATGCCGATAAGGGGGGTGAAGGGAAGATGTGTTTGGTGGTGGCATCATGCTGGAGTTGGCGGAAATGGCGGAGGATGATCCTTTGAATGCGGAGGCTGGTGGGGTGATAAGTGAGGACAAGGGGGACCCTATCATGTTTCTGGGAGGGAGGAGAAGGCGTGAGGGCGGATGCGCGGGAGATGGGCCGGACACGGTTGAGGGCCCTGTCAACGACCGTGGGTGGAAAACCTCGGTTAAGGAAGAAGGAGGACATGTCAGAGGAACCGTTTTTGAAGGTAGCATGAAGGCTTACTGCATTGTTCCAGTGAAGCCCAACGCAAACTGGAGGAACAACACCTCATCTTCCGACTAGGCACCTTACAGCCTTCCGGTCTGAATATTGAATTCAATAACTTTAGGTCGTGAGCTCCCTCCCCCATCCCCACCCCCTTTCTGTTTCCCCCTTTTTTTCCCCCTTTTTTTTCCCTATAAATTTTATAGATTTTTCTTTTCCCACCTATTTCCATTATTTTTAAATATTTTAAAATCCTTTATGCTCCCCCCACCCCCACTAGAGCTGTACCTTGAGTGCCCTACCATCCATTCTTAATTAGCACATTCGTTTAGATAATATCACCAACTTTAACTTTAACACCTATGTGTTC